>CM055101.1:8685879-8749396 GCA_029204225.1 Diphasiastrum complanatum | reverse complement strand
TCATGATGGAAGGCTCTTTTAGGAACATGTATCATTTGTCATCTTTAACCATATCATTTCATTCATAGTTTTCAAGGCCACTACACTATAGGAAAAATAGTAATTATTCTTCTAGAGATCCCGATTAAGTTGAATAAATCAAATAATATCAGTGTCTTTCAATGGGGATTGTATTGAATCTATGTACTACATAGACCAATATTAGTTTTGATTGATATGAGCGGAAAATTATGGGGGGAAGTAATAGGACAATCTTAAGGTCAATTTTCGGACATTAGAAATTGTGATCAAGATGACAATTTTATATTTGATTTGATTTTATTATACATCTTTGATGTCTTCATCTAATGTTTGTGTCTTCTGATTAAATGGAGTTAGTTAAAGCGTAGAGCATGTATTTTTATTCGCTACGGATAGGTTTTTGGCTTCAATCTTATAATCAGAGATCTAAACGTTTTGGAACGGTTGATTATTCAAATAGACGCTTAGTTTTTAAGGTCGAATAATTTCTGTTCGCAAATATTTTACGACAGTCTATGCCAAGAATCCAAGAACCGATGTTCCAGCACTCAAATCCTCCTAACTGATTTTTGTCCAGTTGCCTCTCCACCTATTGACTTTTGTCCAACTGCCTCTCCACCTGTTGGATTTCCAATGGTTGTGTTGTCACCAATTCATGTTGAAATTGTTGGTCTGCCAGCATTTGCCTCGCCATTTCAGTTATTCGCTATTGCCTTAGCTATAACAGCGCTTGAAAACTCACGGGTATCCCATGTTCTATCTCGACCATTGAAACATCCTCTTGACATCGTTTTGGCCTTCTTTGTACTTTGTTCTCAGCCATATCTCTGTAACAGGATGACTATCTGTAGAACAACTAATCAAACAGATCTTGATTCTACTAACAAAGCGTGCAATTTACTTGACAAAGGATAGGAAACAAACGCGAACTCGAAACATTTTTATTCATGATCAACCTCAAACGATTCGTGAACTTTGTCTTGCAGTCAACTCGAAAAATTTGCAAACAAAATCTTGTCTCGCAAATATTTTGTTTCCTGTTCAAACCTCAAATGTCGCGAAATTGTCATGAACAATTCGCAAAATGTTCTGGATTCTACTTCAAGCTTATAAACTATCATCTATTGCGAACAATTTGCAAAACATTAAAATGTCACAAAGAGACAATTATCGCGAATAATTTGCGAAACACAAATAGCAATTGCGACGAATCAAATGCAGGAGATGTTCTTGAATAAAACCTACACACCAATCACCATTGAATGGCTAAACAAACTAATGTTGACGAAGCAAACACCACAATTGGTATGTAGCATCATAAGTGATTATCAGAATCTCGTACTCAAGCCATCGGGGTATGGATTGACCACCCCCTCACCAAAACCAAGGGTTTGGACATCACCACCTATGATGGCGAGATACAAACCAATTACGATCGATGCATAGGGCCGAGGTAAATCCGTGACTCATTGTTCAGAAATGCATACATCAAGTGAAAGTCAGAGCGAACACAATAGCAAAGTGTCTATATTGAAAATAACCGACTCAAAAGAGAGTTTTATGACTGTTTGGTGACTTTCTCATGGTTATCCTTACTGTAATAGCAAACCCACACAAAAGGTTAAATTTAAAGTCTAGGAGGGATTTGTTACTCCTAAGACGACACACATGAAGCGGAGGACTGGTCAACCCGGAGGTGAGGGTGAGTCACCGAAAATGCTTGGTCAAATACATGATAATTACTATGATGAGGATGACGATTGCAAGATATTGTTCAAGACTAACAAAAAAGGCCCATTCAAGGAGCTTTTCTTTTTTGAAAGCAATTGTAGTGTCGAGAATTGCCTCCTTATATAACGATCACCAAATGAAGATCTTCAAGAATCTTGTGCATACTAATTTTAGAGCTTCTAATGTGCGGTGGTAGCATAAGAGATGAGCACACAACCAGACAAATCAATTAGATACTCAGATAGAACATGGAAGCATTGCTATAACGATCGCCAAGTGAAGATCTTCAAGAATCCTATCACATGCAAACCAAAAAGACACCTGTGGACCATGAACCACCCAACCATATGGACAGGCTAGTCAATACCCTAACCAATCCACCTCCAAGCCATAGTGAAGAACACAAGAGAGGAGAGGAGAAACTGGTTCAAGAAACTGAATTCACAATAGGGAGATGGGCAAGTTTCCATAGGATATATTTCTCCAAGAGAGAGAGAATATTCCTCCTAGGATCCCCATGGAACCTGTATTGAGCTATTGACCTCCTATTATTGCATTACAGCAGTCATTCACCATGCATGTGCTCCTATGTCCAATTATAGGTCTGGGCCCTCATATGATTATTGATTACTTGATATGACCACGTCCGAAATGACGTAGCATAACTAAGAACCACATACAATTGGAGTGACCGGCTATCCACATCATGAATTATTCCGATGCCCTTGTACATGGCATGGACATAACATTCTCCCCCCTTGAACCACTTCTATCTCTAGAATTGAAACCTAGGGAAATTCTTCTTTATGCTTTTGACCCGCTCCCACGAATATCATTGTTACTCCGTCCCTTCCACCTGATCAAGCACTCAGAGATAGAACAATTTCTCAATTGTTTATCTCTGGGTTTGAGTGCTTTTTCAGGTTCCAAAGGAACACTAAGCAATAAGTCCTCCAAATGGGTAAGATCTTTCTCTGAACCAACTACGTCACCTTCATGTAAACTTAATTTTAGGCAGCTTACATGAAACACATGGTGAGCTGTAATCTTGTTTTTAAGATCTAGTTCATCAGCTAAAGAACCAATTTTCTTTATAATCTGAAACGGTTCACAATATCTATATGTGTGCTCTTTCTATGAAAAACTTTCTCAAAAGTAGAAAATGGTCGCTGTATGAGATGTCATATGTTGGGAGGATGCAAAGTCTATCAACTGACCATCATGTTTCTAATCCAAAGAAGCTAGAAACAATTCAGGGTTGTTTATACCACCACACTTATTCTCTTTAGCAAAATTGTCGATCTCCTTATCCTAAAGCTTGCTTTTCTTAATATCAAAGTTTTGTTTGTAGTAACTAATGGCATTCCTTGCCACAATAGTTTTATGCACCAAGCTTCTTGCCTTTGCTTCCATTAGTTTAAATTTTGAAATCAACATCATGACATGCACTATAAGAGAAATTCATCTGTTTTTGAAATTTCTTATAGTCTTTAGCAAGAAATGCATGACTTGATGGCTCCTAAAACAAAAGTTTATCTCTCTTGACTTTATCTTTGATCTAGACATCCAGAGATATTCTCCAAGATTTATAGTGTCTCTAGGACAAAAAAATATGCGTATAACAACTTATTAATAGTCGACATTTAGACGCCGTAAATTAATGTTTACAAGTTATCTCAAATCTATACTCGCACCAATAATAAAAATTGAACTTGTATATTTTTTAGCATAGTCATTGATTGACTTAGTCATACATTCTAGGATTGGATGATTTAATTCTTAGCAACAAGCCTCTATACATATTTTTTGTTTCAAAATGTTTCTCAAGCTTATGATGGCGTTGGGGCCAAATGTAGATGACAAATGATATTGTTATTTCACAGAAACAATAATCATTGTTCAAGCTGCCACTTCTCCAAACGTTGGAAAGCGTCAGTTGACATAGTTGTGGTCTTAGGAACTAAGTTAAACGATGATTGTTGGTTTGAAGTACTGTACTCACCGAGAGCAAATTACACACATTGGTACTAGGGTACCGAGAGCAAATTGCACACATTTTGTAAATTCATTTTATAGGTCAATTTTGATGAGACGTCGAAAGTACCATTACAACTTACTTGTTACATTATCTAATATGTGCATTGTGTTTAAACTTTCAAGAGAGTTTTATGACTATTTGGTAACTTTCTCATGTTGATCGTTACTATAATAGCAAACCCACACAAAAGATCAAATTTAAAGTCTCAGAGGGATTTGTTAGTCCTAAGGCGATGCATAAGAAGGGGATGACTGATCATCTCGGAGGACTCATCCGCAAAAGTCTCCACCGTCCCTGATAATCCGCAGCCAAAAAAAAATTGTTGTAGGGAAATTTTTTGAAAAGATTAGTTATCATTCATACGAGGCATATCCGTGGGCTATCATCACAAAAGGTGATAAACTATGCTTGGTCATGTCCCGAAATAAAGGTGTAGCTCCATTTAGTGAACCAAAAATGCTTGGTCAAATACGTGAGAATTACTATGATGAGGATGACGATTCCAAGATATTGTTCAAGACTGAGAACAAATGCTCATTCAAGGAGCTTTGCTTTTTTGAAAGCAATTGTAGTGTCGAGAATTGCCTCCCTATATAACGATCGACAAGTGAAGATCTTCAAGAATCCTATCACATGCAAACCAACAGGACACATGTGGAGCATAAACCACCCAACCAACATGAAGAGGCTAGTCGATACCCTAACCACTTCACCCGGGCCCAACCCACAGTGAATGAATACAAGAGAGGAGAGGAAATTGGCTTAAGAATCTGAAATTCCAATAGGGAGATGGGCGAGCTTCCAGGGTATGTATTCTCTCCAAGAGGAGAGAATATTTCCCGTAGGATCCTTTGCAAGCTCTAGATCTAGCATGCATAGACAATTGGCCACAGACACTATGACATGCAAAAGTATTGATCAACCATTCTGACATATGGGTAACAATTTCAAGAGCATACCATAGTTTTGAGAGAAGGTGAAAGTGAGAGAGGGAGAGAGAGAGTGTGTGTGTTTGTATGGTGATTTGGCCATGAAGTGAGAGTGTAGGAGGGTGCCCCATTCTAGGTGTCAATTAGCCTAGAATGCATGTGAAAAAGTAGGTGGGAGGTAGGTGGTACAAGGTTCCAACTTGACTTTTAATTACATATAATTTTACATGGTTACAACTTGGAAATTCACCCAAGTGCAATAATCCTATGGAAGAGCCAAGGTATATGCCCATCTTGTTTTTGCATAATGTCCATCAATTCCTAGGCCCTTTTTTCTAGAGGTTGCGCATCCTCAATCATGGTCATTTGATGATATAGAATTATCAATGATCAGTATTCTTCTAGAATATTGAAAAAACAAGATGGGCATATACCTTGGCTCTTCCATAGGAGGAGCATGCATGGTGCACCCATACACATGCGCAAAAGCATGATGGTTTACCTGAGTTGTGTGGCTATGTGGATGCGGACTGGGGAGGTGACTATGATGATCGTAGATCCACCACAGGATATATATTCCAGTTTTGTAGTAGTTGCTTTTCCTGGTCTAGTAAGAAGCAAAGTACAATTGCTCTTTCCACCACAGAAGCAGAGTATAAGGCAATGTGTAGTGTTGCACAGGAAGCTATATGGTTGAGACAAATCTTGGAAGAAATTGGCATGAAGCAAAAAAATCCCACGACTTTACATAGTGACAGTTAGAGTGGCATTTAGCTCGCAAAGAATCCAGTGTTCCATGCGAGAGCTAAACACATTGAGATTCAGTATCACTTCATACATGAGAGGCTGCTGAGTCATGAAATTCATGTTGTTCATTGTAGCACAGAAGAACAACTAGCTGATATTTTCACTAAGCCACTTACTGGAGAAAAGTTTGATAAGTTTAGATCAAAGCTTTCTGTACTTAAAGTTTGTTGACTTTAATGCTATGTATATGACTGTATAAAAAGTGACTCTACTTTAAGGGAGAGAGTTAGAATTAAAGTTAGAATCATTGTGTTACTATATTGTGGGTCCTATCAGTGGATAAGGATCAGTTGGCCTGGCCACAAGGCAAGTCGACGGGACACACATCCCGCCAACGGCAACCTGGGTCATGCTAAGAGCTTCTAATGTGCGGTGCTTGCATATGCGATGAGCAGACAACCAAACAAATCAATTAGATACTCAGATAGAACATGGAATAATTGCTATAATGATAGCCAAGAATCCTGTCACATGCAAACCAAAAGGACACCTGTGGAGCATGAAGCACCCAACCAATATGGACAGGCTAGTCAATACCCTAACCAATCCACCTCCAAGCCATAGTGAAGAACACAAGAGAGGAGAGGAGAAACTGGTTCAAGAAACTGAATTCACAATAGGGAGATGGGCGAGTTTCGATAGGATATATTTCTCCAAGAGAGAGAGAATATTCCTCCTATGAATCCCATGCAACCTGTATTGAGCTATTGACCTCCTATTCTTGCATTAAAGCAGTCATTCACCATGCATGTGCTCCTATGTCCAATTATAGGTCTGGGCCCTCGTATGATTATTGATTACTTGATATGACCATGTCTGGAATGACGTAGCATAACTAATAATCACATACCACTGGAGTGACCGGCTATCCACATTAGGAATTACTTTGATTCCCTTGACGCTTGCCTCCATGACTACACAAGACAAAAAAAACCGTTACACAGCTAATTTCAAAAGCAAAAAACAATGCACCTAAACATTTTCCCACTTTCTTCTGACAATCGAGTCTCACCTCTATTCTCTTTCAACCAACTTGTGCATTCTTCATCGCTATCCATACCAAAAAGGTGGACACCAGCCTTTCGAGCAACAAGGACTGAGGTACCTACACCTACATGTAGGTCCAATGCCACACCACCCTTGAGGCAGAATGCGGAAAGCAAGAATAACATGAAATACTCACTTTTTTCAGAACTACCTCGTATTGGCCTATTGTTCCTTGTGTCTTTAGACCACTCTGAATGTTGCAAATAGTGTGTCCAAATATCACTATCACATCCAACAAGCCGGTATCAAAATATTTTGATAGATTTCGGTCAATTAAGGGCATGGACCCTTTTCTCGAGAGAAGGTATAGATCCATAAAGTGCATCTGCAAATAACAACAACACTATGTCAGAACAAGCAACTCACATACTTACATAAATAGGTCTTCCAAGAAAATTTATGAGTATGAAACTATATGTATAAAAGAAGATCCAAGTTATAGTGCATTAATTTTCATAAATATGCAAGCACTGCATGTGAAAAAACTTGCAATGAAAAAATCACAACTTACATTCATGCCATCCTCTCCTCTTCCAAATTTTTCAATTCCTCTCAGCACAGCACGTCTCTGAATAGCCAACTTCCGTCGACCAACCTGAATCTCAACTTGAAATCTATGAGTGGGGGGACTGATAAGGATGATCCAACCACTGTCGTCCAATACAACCATGCATATATCTAGGCTGGCCTCAAGTGTCTCATCAGACCATCTGTTCCATGTGGACCCACCGCCAACGACATCATCAACTGTGTAACCTGATGCAAGTCCACAATGATGATGTCGGCATTGTAGGTGGTGCTCTTACCTTTCCTAATCCTCTTGGAAGAATTATTTCTTTCCACAAAGCATTTCATGGCCTGATATTCTTGTAGATTGTCCCCATTTGAGGCACTTTGAAAAATGCAAAAAATGCGACTCTGCATTTTTACTCGCAATTTTTGATAGGCGAAAAATGCGAAAAAACATGACATTGCATTTTCACTCACAATTTCTGACAGTGTCACTTTAAGAGAAAGTTGACTGTAGCAAAAAGGCGATACTGTCGGGTTTTGTAATGAGAGAAAATTCCCGACATTGTTGTCAAATTCCGTGTATTTCTGCAGATTGTGTAAAAACGATCATATTTGCTATGTTTCCATATTTGGCATATTAAGGCCAACTTTGTTTTTATTAAGAAAGAGAGAAAGAGTTTAATTTGGTGTGTTGTAAATATGATATCGAAAGATAGGACCAATACGATCTTGGTTCTACTAACAAAGTGCACAATTTACTTGACAAAGGATAAGAAACAGACATGAACTCGAAACATTTTTATTCGTGATCAACCTCGAATGATTCACGAACTTTGTCTTGTTGTCAGCTTAAAAGATTCGCGAAAATATTTTGTTTCCTGTTCAAACCTCAGATGTCGAAAATCGTCAAGAACAATTCGTGAAATGTTATGTGGTCTACTTCAAGCTTAGAAACTATCATCTGTTGCGAACAATTCGCGAAACACAAAAATGTCAAGAAGAGACAATTGTCGCGAATAATTCACGAAACACAAAGCAACATCTGAAGCTCATTTGCATAGAATTACCTCATATGAGTTTCAGAGTTGCGTAATCCGTATATGTGTGTACATATTTGAAAAGTTGGGACCGACTGCTTTTGCGGGGCGCTTTCATATATGTATGTATATACCTAGAAACATTTGATATATATGGTCGCATGCACAAGGCTTTAGATAGCTGAATGGAATCGATTTTCTACATATGTTTGATTTATAAAAGGACATACTCATACTATTCCTTACAATACAAGTTTAAAGTCACTTTCTAAAATTATAAGGGTGTGTGTGAACAAAAACTCATGGCTTTATTGCAGGAACATGGTTCTTTAGATGCACCTCTGTATGCAAGTTAAATGATAAATAATTTATGTCCCTTTTTTTATTTTGCATGCATGCCCACACACCAACAGATTCACAATGGTCTCTTTGTATTGCATGCATCCACAGGCTCTCAACTTGCATGCCACACCAACATCATCACCAACAACAATAATCAAATACAGATTCAAGAAATTTGTGTCAATGCCTTTGTGTAGCAAAATTACAATGATAAGAAATTTTAGACATGGATATCTTGTTTACGCATCTAATGCTAGTGGGCCAAGGGATGCATATATAACACATGTAGTGTAATTCTAGCAAGTTCACAATTAAATTCTACATCTCAAATGATTTAATTCACATTGATGCATGGCAAACATCAAATTTATGCTGTTTGTATCAAGCACAATATGACCACTACGCCTGGAGAAGTTAATGCAAATTGCTTTTTGTCAAAAGTTTGCATGAGCTAGTTAGAATTTTAACGTAGAACATCACATTTCATGTTCCAAATATAAAGTTTTCTTTCTAGAATAAAGAGTGGTGCGAATCTGATTAAAAACTTGAGAACGGCTCCCACCTCTTCAAGATCACAAAATTAGCGCAACAAGCCAACATATATTTGTGTGTTAGCTCAAGTGAACAATGGTGAATGACCTAAGAGGTCAAAATGAGGGGTAATGTAGAGAAGAGATATATCCATAAGGCTGGAAGAACACCATGCATGAGAGAATTTACAATTGTGCCAAACATAGAGCTTATGATTGCATAAGATGAAATGGCTATGAATACTCGTGATTATGTGAGAGAGATTAGTGATCTTATTTGAAGATTGTGAGAGATTGATTGCATTGAAAGCATTAGATCTAGTACAAATGCTTTTAAAGAGGTGTACTCTCGAATGAGAGATTTTTCTCAGAAGATAATTGAATAAAAAAAAAATTAGCTAGGGCATCTCATGAGCTGCAACACTTGTTGTGATTATGATTACTGAATTTGTTGCTTTGTATTTATCGCTTAAATTTGTTAGAAATTTCATGATATGCATTTCAATAGATAAATAGCACATTGCATGTCATAATCATAACATGAGAGCTCCAGTCATCAAAATCACGCATGTAGAATATAGTATGTAGTGCAAGTTCATTGTTCATAAAACAGATTGAGAGACCATTTCATGTCTACATTGGAGACATAGCATGTTGTGATAGGATGAATGTTGCTTGATAATAATTCATATATCCATAAGGCTGGAAGAACACCATGCATGAGAGAAAAACATAGAGCTTATGATTGCATAAGATGAAATGGCTATGAATACTCATGATTATGTGAGAAAGATGAGAGAGATTAGTGATCTTATTTGAAGATTGTGAGGAGATTGATTGCATTTAAAGCATTAGATCCAATACAAATGCTTTTAAAGAGGTGTACTCTCGAATGAGAGATTTTTCTCAGAAGATAATTCAATAAATAAAATTTTAGCTAGAGCATCTCATGTGCTGCAACACTTGTTGTGATTATGATCACTGAATATGTTGCTTTGTATTTGTCGCTTAAATTTGTTAGAAATTTCATAATATGCATTTCAATAGATAAATAGCACATTGCATGTCATAATCATAACACAAGAGCTCCAGTCATCAAAATCATGCATGTAGAATATAGTATGTAGTGCAAGTTCATTGTTCATAAAACAAATTGAGAGAGAATTTCATGTCTACATTGGAGACATAGCATGTTGTTACAGGATGAATGTTGCTTGATAATCATTTATCATAGATATCTATGGAGAATATGGGAACACATTAAATATAGAATGAGCTTTTACAAGGAATTATTGGGGTGTAACCTCAAATGGACATGGAAAATTCATAATGTTTTTCAGGTTAGTCAAATATCCTCATTTGTAGATGAGATGTCATATAAGTAGTGATTAGGCATGAACAAGAATCCATTGTAAATAATCAACCTCATTGACATCTATTCCAAGAGTAATATTTAAGATAGAAGGCTTATATCTAAATTGATGAATTAAATTCAGAAAAAAGTTCTTTTATCACTTTAGTATGACAATATTGGAAGATGATTTGGTGACAAGAGAAAAAAATATAGAACAATTAATTAATCTACTTGTATCTAGGGTGACACAAGCACAATAGGAAATCCAACTAGCTTAAGAAAGAAATGTCGTGACTGTTAGTCAAATACGAAGTTGGGAATGGACCATAGGCAACGGTTGCAGTCTATTACGGTTTGATACGAAGTTGGATGGATCGAGGGCAACCACCAATTATCAAGTTGCAGTCTATTACGGTTTGATTCGAAGTTGGATGGACCGAAGACAACTGCCAAGTAGCTAGTTGCGGTCTATTACGGTTTGATAAGAAGTTGGATGGACCGTAGGCAACCGCCAAGTCAACAGTCACGGTCTGTTGCGGCTGTGGATGGAAAAAGACCGAAGGCAACTGCCAAGTAGTGAGTTACGGTCTGTTGCAGTTTTGGATGAAAGAGAACCAAAGGCAACCACCAAGTAGCGAGTTGCAATTTTGGATGAAAGAAGACCGAAGGCAACCCTAAGTCAATGGTTACGGTCTATTACGGTTTGAGATGAAGTTGGATGAACCAAAGGCAACCGCGAAGGAATCGATTGCAGTCTAGAAGCGGTCTTATTATGGTGGATACCAAAGCAGTAGTGAATCGAAAGACAGTGATTACGGTCTATATGCGAAAGCGATGCACTATGGAAACTCACGACCTACACTAATGATATCTTGCTTGCTTGCGAAGTTCCAGAGCTACCTCCTTCTCGTATTCTTCTCGAGGATCTGTTCTAGAATCCTTGATGATATCATTTAAGTTCCCTAACACAAACTCTGGCAATGGATCGGGAAGCCCTAGACGCAATTCAGTATATTGGGTAAAGGATCCTCCTAACTCTTTCCACGTAGAATCTTCACTCAACTCATACACTATAAGGGAACTCGTAATCCTAACCCAGTCATAACAATCCAGGCCCAGATCTCATCCTAATAGCACTTTGAAGTTCTATGGAGCATGTTGCTACCAAGACCCATGAGTCGTTCATTCTGATGTACACAGATGTTTTGACTCTAAATCCCTCATTATCAACATCAATGGCTAAATCCCCAGCCCTTACAATTCCAATGGTGGTGTCTAATGATATCAGTTCTAGTGAAGCCCATCCAATTATTCTGACTACGGGAAAATACCTCCTTGAGTTTGAGGTGTAGGCCATATACTAGTTGACTGCTTCTCTAACATGTCAAGCTCTCAATATAACTAACACTCCTCAATCAATAATCATTCACAAAAACCTCTATGCATGTGTGGGCTTCTAACGTTTCTAGAAGAGGATCAGAATACAAACATCCCTAGTCCTACCATAATCTAGCAGTGGTGATATGCAGGGCTCTGGAGTTGCTAGGATCTCTGCTACTCTAGCAGCACCAAAGATGGACACAATCCATTGTTGGTACATTATTTTCAGGCCTGCAAGGACGGTGATATACAAATAAGGTGTAGTAGTGTACTGAATATTAGGACCTATGGGAGGGCTTGGACGAAACATTCTCGATGCTTATTGTCATTAGGTAGTGAATCATGGCTGTATTATATGACCCTTTCCTAAGTATTCGTTAAGTACACCCCTTCCAACTAAGTAGTCATGGGAGCTGTTCAAGTGTAGCGTGCAATTCCCCAACCATCTTGAATAGTGATGGCTGACAGTGAATAGTCAAGAACTGTGTGTTCCAACGGGTTATCTTGACTATTGTGGTTCTAGATGAAAACTGACAATAGGTTTGTTCTTAACTCATGTAGTGTGTTCCAACCACAATGAGCTTAACCTCACTCTTGTGTTCCAAGGAGACGAGGATGACTTGCTTAATTCATTCATCACATTCACTCCAGCAACATTCATTAAAGACTTTCTCCATGTATGCAGACAAAAAGCAATCATTCTGAGCAAACTAGCAATCCTACTAGAGTCTAAAACTATCATCACCTCAAATCACAACTATCCTGCATTTAACTTTCTCCTGAGACATAACAATTAATTGTCTTCGAGTTCTTTTAGCATGCTATAATCTTTCTTTATGAATACATGGAAGAAAACAGTATGCATTAAAGATTTTTCAATATGAAGCTGTAATCACTGCTGCGACATCTATGACATACATAATTGCATCATCTATCACAGATTGAATATGCAGGTAGCAGAGTGTGAGAACAAAATGAGGAAACTTACATGTGAGGTTCTCTTCTCAGGTCTCCTCCAGCTCCAGCCCGCAGGAAATCAGAGACCAATCATGCAAAGGTTAGGCTTCCGGGAGTGTGTAGTGTTGCTAGAGTTCACCTTGTACACACCAAGAAGTGCTGCTCCTAAGTGTAGACTGGTTTCCAGAATGACTGATAGTCGTGCAGGATCCAAACTGAGCTCATGTAGTTCACGAACAGCTTGATATCAGCTTCCTCATCAGTCTTCTACAAACTGTGTTTAGCAAGTTTCAATCGACAAAGCAACAGAGACAACATCCTTCGATTGCTCCATAGCAGACAACAATGACAGCTCTAGTTCAATGATGGCTCTTCATCAGACATACATTCTCAATGGGTCCCCATATCAGTGATGGAGTTAACATTTGCTCAAATTATTCCTAGAATTTGGAATTATTCCCACTCAGAATATCCATTGCTAACAGCGACTCCTCACTGGTTTTAGTAGCCTGATAACAAAGCTCTCACTCTCTCATAGACCGATGTTTGATATTCAGTATTCAAACATTTGTGGAATGCACTTAATTAGTAGGAATATGTACAAGTCATCATGCAGAACTTCCTCAGAATCAGTGAAAAGTCTATACTCAGAACTGCACATATGGATCAGTGCTTTGATAGGAGTTATCATGAAATTAGTTATCTCATCACTATATAGAGACAGATAAAAGTATATTGAGAATCCATACTTCAAAAGTGATGTAAGATCAGTACAGACCATTACTCATAATACAACTGCCTAATGCACGGTGAGCACTCGCATAGAGATCGATTGAAGGTAATCTCTCAGTTTCACATCAAAGTAGTGATGTCTGCTCAGGCCCGATAGGTGCTGCTTAATGCAATCATGCTCGTGTAGGTACTGAAACCATGGTCTCTTCAAATGATCGCACCATAGACGAAACTCGACTAAAAACTGAGTGGTATTCGCACTATGAGGATGGTCAATGACGATAGTTCTCAGCTGCAGCAGTAGCGATGGAATGCCTCAAATCTTTCATGGAGGATAGAGAGCAACATGATGATACTTCTGTGAGTCAACGCGCGTTTAGAGGATGCTCACGTTGTCAGCTAGGATTTATCTCCCTATCCCGTCCGTCAATGATCTTGATCTGCATCAATCGCTCAGTATGCAGCCTCCACAAATATTAATCAAAGTACTTAATGCAACAACGCTGGTCAATCAGAATTTGGAGCTCTGAGACTCTGCCTATATCAACTCTTGTGCAGGAGTAGACTTAACCCGTAATCCATCGTTCTCATAATCAAAGTACCATTCCCTTGAAGCTCTTACGTACTTGGGTGATCAATACTCTCAGAGACAGGCATTACTTAGAGTAAATGAGATGCCTTCAGCTACATATCTCTCCATGAACATATTGAAATCTACCACACTCTCCATCTTTGATATGTGTTGGCTCTGCGATAGTGATTTTGACAGATCAACTCAAGAAATTATTAACACAACGATCAGTTCCACAATCCTTTCGGCTCTCATGAAAGGAAAGTTGGTCACCATCACCCTCAACAAATTACGTAAAGAAGGAATATCACCATCGCACCTCTCCAAGGCTACGCGATAAAACAAACATGAAAGCATAATGATATGAAAAAACAGAGCTGGTTCTCGATCTGGTTCTCTTTACGTGAGGCTGGCCATGCATGTATATCCGTCAACGAATGACGGCCCAACCTTTCGATTTTTCATTTCATCCTACCCTTTGACCATTCAACATTTAATTTTCAAGGGTTCATTTAGACTTTTTGGATTTGTGCCATGTGGACTCTTAAATGGCATTGAAGAGTGTGGATAGTGCCACATGGGCACCCATGACCAAAGTACATGGCCCATGTGGGACATCCAATAGAAATGTCCCATTTGTCAACATGAGTCAAGGTCGTACGCCCGGTATTTCACATTTTGTCGGCATCCTCTTAAATTTGGACGGTCTTTGACATTTTTCCATTCCTTCTTGATAATTGATCTTTGGGTGGCCCTTACTCATTTAGGCACTTCCTTAAGTATGAAGGGTTTGCCCATTTTGGTCCCCTGGCCCATTGTCCTAGTGTGATATTTGATACTTGTAGTGCCCAATTTTCTGGTGATGGTATTTCTCATTCGACTTTTAATTGACGTTTTTGGTCCAGAAAGATCGTTTGGAGAAGAATGTTGGTCTTTGTCGAAAATTCTTGACATTTTCCAAATATCCAGGTGCTCAATAAAATGGCCAGTCTCTGATATGAAAGGAGAACCTGAAAAAAAGTCTCAAACATCATATTATATTAATATAAAATTTGCTTACATTGGCAATCCACCGAAAATTCGGTAAGATCAGGGATCAAAACACAAATTACACAACCATTTCTAAGGTTGATTTACTTATCAAGCCTCTCGGTAGACCATTTTGGTGGACTGGGACCCCTTCGACTATGGCTATACGGGCCAAAATTTTTGCCGGTCACACTAAGTAAGTAGCATATTTGATGAAATAACATGTCATTTCTTCTCTAGTTTAGCCCGATTTATCATGTCAAAAAATTGGCTAACAGTTATTCACACTGATATTGGACAGCTGCAATATCGAGGTAGAACTACAAAAGATCTAGTTGATAGTGGGATTTTTTTTATGAATCAATGTACATTCCTGATACAAAAGGAAATTTTGGACAAATAATACCAATTCCATTACCTAGTTTTGAAAGTGATGAATGGATTGCACCAGATGCTACAGTTTCAAAATCATTTCGTTGCAAGATATATAATGATGTAAAAAATTCATTAAAAATGAGCACGGGATCAAAAACAATCATACTGAGTTGGTTTATTTCCTTGAATATATTTGTGGATTTTTTTTGAAGTGTCAATGTACACAAAACCCCAACGATGTTTGTATGCAAAAATTTATCAGATAGTTTATTATCTGAGCTTATGGATGAAGGCTAGGACAAAACATCAGATGGAGAAATAGAATGCAAAATTAAAATGTCTTCCATGTGCTTCCGTTATCAAATTGAAAAACAAATGTTGAGCTTATGCTTCCATTATCAAAAATGGAAAAAAAATAAAGGTAAATGGGTGCCACTTGATCAAGACTTGGAAGCCAGTGGACATTCAAAACGAAAAAATATTGATATTATATACAATGATGTCGTTTTGACGTGTGTTGAGATGGAAGAAGATTGGAGTCTAAATTACACCAAGCAGGAACTGTTGTTCCTACAAGATGATGTACTTTCAGACTTCAGATTCATTTTCAATGGTAAACTCGTAAGTAACTATAAACACTCAATCTTTTATGAATAGTTTCAATCAAAACTTTCTAATACAATCTCTGTACTAATTGTAACTCACTTTGTATTAGTTTTATGCAGGTACGTAAAAGACATGAGCTCGAGATCAAATACAGAGATATTGGCGAAACAATCCAACTTATGAAAGAACATTGAGATTCACTATCAGCAAATACATGCCAATTATCATGTCTTTTTATCAATATAGAAAATTGCATTCCAGTATTACACTATGGACACAACTTGATTGTAAGAATCTATATTGATATCATTAAAAAAAACCCATAAACGGGTTGTTTACATGTAAAATGATTGTATCTTTTTTTTTTTGATGTATCTCTATTTACAAATAGATCTCTATTCAATCAATTTTTCTATATTCTCTTTACCAGTATTAGGAACTGATAAAGGAACAGCTCCTATAATCTTGCCTTCCTCTGTTTCGGGAAAGGCCTCAATGCCTTTTAAGCCAAGAGGACTCTCTGCTATAATATAGCCTTCCTCTATATTAGGAAGGACTTCTATTTCTTTTTGATCATATATAATAAGATCTACATCCTCAAACAACCTGAAAGGCTGTTAAGGCAGGAGCAACTTGCTTTTGAGGGCCCTCGATCTCAGGTGCAATGCTTACACCATTATGGGCATAGGTTCTGATCAACGCTTGCCGAAATCTATATACATCGTCAGGAGTATACGGCTCAAGAGTGAACTGTCATCACAAAACACGAGAATCAGCAAATTACAAACAATGATAGTAAAGAAATACGAATCAGAATGAAAGGAACTACAAATGAACAGAATATTACCTTTTCAATATCTACATCCACTTGTAAATTATACCACTCAAAAAATAGCTTCGTATTGTACATGACGGACCTTGCACAACTAAAAGCGTCCTTTTGCTATACACACTGCATATATAGAATGAAAATTAGTAATGTTATGATAGATTATTTATTTATGCTATGATGATAGATTTGAACTAAAAATGGAATACATGCATATCAGAGATAAATTGAATATACCTTGAGAGATCTAATGGTTATCTCTCCAATTGAGGTTGCCGTTGTCGGTATTTCCCGAACGACATCATGAAGCAGAGAATCAAATTCTCTATGTGTATTTGCAGCTGAGTTCAATTTTACACATAGAAAATTTGATACTCCCTCCTTATTTATCTTTATAGAAATAATGTTCAGGCTCCAATGCCGACTGCAACAATCAAAATACAAATATCAATAAATCCATACTTATGAAAGCAACCCTTATTTATTAAAACAGTGTCGCATGCAACAATCCAAATTAAAGCAACAAAAACTAAACAATAATCCTTATTTTCATATGGAATCAGATAAAATTTCGCCACAGGACTGCATTCGATAAAATATACAGCCTTCTCAAAATTGGCCTTTTTTGCCTTTATCGCTCCTATGAAAAAAGGACTAACAACAAAAACTATACCATGGGAATCAAAACTAATAATATTCTGCAAAAAGAATCCTCCGGCTTCTACTATTACATTTGAAATTTTTGAAGTTTTATCTTTCAGCTCAGCACAAAATTTGGGACCTAATCTACTTGAATCTGAAAAAAAAAAATCAAAAAATTTGCTGAGAAGATCAATTTTATTAGCTAGGTAGGCCTCATATTGGTTATAATGGTCAGAATCAAAATATACTTGGGCAAGATCATATGGAATTCTTACAAAAAGATTATGTACAGGAGCAGAAAAAGAAATAGATACAATATTTACAGATTTCTCTATTATTTTGTCGAGCTCCTCTTGGGTAATCAACACTTTTGATGAAGAAACCTGCTGAGGAGCTGGACGAATAACAGGAGGAGGAAGGGGTGATGATTTTGGATCTGAATCAGATTCTCCAGCATCCGACTCAGAGCTCAAGACGATACGGGGTCTCTTGGTCGGGATAACTGTAGGAGGAAGGGAAGCAATTGGCCTTCGAGATCCAGCCTTCTTGGGGACAGGTTGCTTCCTCTTCCTCCTAGAAGTAGTCGACAAATTATTAGGACCTATGGGAGGGCTTGGACGAAACATTCTCGATGCTTATTGTCATTAGGTAGTGAATCATGGCTATATTATATGACCCTTTCCCAAAGTATTCAATAAGTACACCCTTTCCATCTAAATAGTCATAGGAGCTGTTCAAGTGTAGCGTGCAATTCCCCAACCATCTTGGTTAGTAGATGGCTGATAGTGAATAGTCAAGAAACCGTGTGTTCTAACGGGTTATCTTGACTATTGTGGTTCTAGATGAAGATCGACAATAGGTTTGTTCTTAACTCGTGTAGTGTGTTCCAACCACAGTGAGCTTAACCTCACTCTTGTGTTGCCAGGAGACAATATCAGGTTTGAAGATTTAACGGGAGAAAAAATTAGAAAGTACTCTTGCGGTAGGAAAGTGGTTGATAACAGGTATTCATTCATCACATTCACTCAAGCAACATTCCTTAAAGACTTTCTCCATGCATTCAGACAAAAAGCAATCATTCTGAGCAAACTAGCAATCCTTCTAGAGTCTAAAACCATCATCACCTCAAATCACAACTATCCTGTATTTAACTTTCTCCTGAGACATAAAAATACATTGTCTACGAGTTGTATTAGCATGCTATAATATTTCTTTATGGCTATCACGACAAAACGAACATCTAGCCCAAGTGACAGAGTGACATTCCTTATAGATTGGCCGAAAGGAGCTCTAGGGATCAACAGTTCAGCTCTGGAGTTTTCAAATCTCCCTCAGCCAGACCTGCTTCCTACCACGTCTACGGCCAGAACTAGGGGGAACACGAGCATGGGATGGCTATACAGTGGTTATGGCACGGGCAGTGGATTTGGTCCTAGCCATCATTTTGAGAAGAAGAAAATTAACAAAAAAAAAGTTTGAACAAAAGCGCAGGGAATGAAATCAAAAAAATTTGCGAGAAGGGGGTGCTTGAGACCAATACCAGAACTGAATATCAGTTTTGAGCACAACATATACAGAGAATATTTTAAGAAATGAGATGCACGCTCAAAAGCGATATTGGACTGACAGCGGTATCGGCCTCGAGCACACTGTGATAAGGCAGACGATTAATTGGTTTAAGGGCGTGCTTGAGAGCGATATCGGGAGAGAAAACCAAAAATTTTGCGGAAAAAAATGAAAATTCCGAGGACTTATATATACAAAAGTTTTGCACGTGTGAAAAGACGATGGAAGACATGTGTCATCAATTGACACATCCACGTGGAATGTCCGTATTAACAATGATAACCTCATTATGAGGCCACGTGGGCTGGGACACGTGCACAAATCCCTTTTTGAGGCGTGTCATTCTCGCACGTGACAGATATTATATCAATCATTGTCTTGTATGGCATATTGATTCTACCCAATCATACGTCGACACGTGTTCCTTGGTAACTCCTCCACATGTGCAAAATTTTCTTTATCAATAGGTCATTTTCGGCTCGGATTTCATGCAAATTTTCGATTTCTTGGCCGGATATCGATTTCAAGCGAGCCATTTGCATTAATTACCCTCCGTTGACTAACTTGCGCTTGGAATCGATACTGCCTCGTCCAGTATCGCATTCAAGCGCACCTTACATCTCCTTTCTTGTCTTCTCTTTGTTCACACGCTCAGATCCGATACTCTAATTTCTAATATCTCTTTCAAGCGCACATTTCCTTGAGGTTCTTGCCTAACCTGTAGTTTGTGCCTGAGAGTGATATTTGGAATTTTACATCTGTAGTTTTTGTTTAAAGTGTCTAATTTTGATTCTAGTTTGTTTTCTTTTTTTTCATGAATTTGGTATTACTGATAGTTTGGAGTATTTCAAATATCTTTTTTCTCCTTTTCTTTTTATTCTTCCTTCTATTACTGAGGGTCTTGGTGGAGGCATTTTTTGAGATATATCTCAGATTTAAGTCTCTGCTCAGTACTCCGTTATTCAGATCTCAGAATAAAGACATGATTCATTATCAAGACCTGGTGGCACTCGACAAGCATATCTATAAAGCTAAGCTTGACAGAATGTTCACCAAGTTACATAATGATTTCAAGTCTGTAGATGAGTGCCCAATTCACAATAAAAAAATATAGGTTTGTTGATTTTCAGTCTGCATTTGTTTTTTTTTTTGGTTAAATATTTTTGACGATCGGGAAGCTATCCCTTCCACTTTTGAAACCGCCCCAGTGGTACAAAGTCTGAAAAGTCAAAGATTGTTGATATAGATAATTTTTTTATTGATATGAGCATTAATTTAGATGATTGTTTCGATTTTGATCTTGCTTGGGCATTGTTTATAGGCCCTAGAACACCCACTACTCTTTCTCCTTCTGATAAATCTTTGATTATTGTGCCTACTTATAATATAGATAATTATTCTTTTTTGACAATATCGGATATATTGGATCTTTTTTATTTCACTAAAGCTTGATAAATTTTCATATATAATTGATTTTGATGCTGATAACCTTGTCCCTGTATTGACGATGTACATAATGATAAGTTTTATTCAGGAAAAGATTGCCTGAAAATGGTTGTGGAGGAAATGCGCAACAAAGAAGATGATCTCCTTCTGAGGAGGAGTTTCTCAGAATCCAAAGTCAACTTGGTTTTCCTCAACCAACTGTCTATTCACCAACAATATTGACATCGAAAGGTGGACAAAATATTGATGGAGAGATAGTAATCAGGGAAGACAAAGCCGAATGCGTAAGTTTTTGTATCTTGTTATGTGCTAGTAGATTCGTTATGTCAAATTATATACTGGATCTTACTTTTTTTTTTATCATTTCAGGAAACAATCTTTCTTGATGATTTCGCAATTCGTCGAGGAGGGCATAGATCTTCTGCTAGAGAATTTTCAAGACATCATGCACTAGGGCACTATCTGAAGTTCTTCAAGAATAATGAGATAAGTGTTGCCCATTCAAAGTTTCATCAACATGGTGAGACTATGATTATGGCAATCAAGGCACTGTCTCATTTTCTTTAAGGACAATAAGGTGCATAAAATAATTTTTGTAAAGAAAACCATTGCGGTTAAAATTTTAGGATATGGACCAGTGAATTCTATGCTCAGATCATCTCATTTTGCATTGTATGCTGCTTATGTTGATCTGAGTAAGCATGAAAACTATGAGTTGTTGGATCCATACGAAAGAAGAAAATTGTTGCATGATTCTACGTTGCAACTTTCATTGGAGAAAGTATCGGAAGCAAAATAGATACTTCTGAATTGTACTTTGTAAATATATATATTTTTAATATATAAAATTTTATTGTGTGTCTATTGCCTACTGGCTTGTGTAAATTTGCATGCTTTTTTAAATTTTCTATAATCCGTCGATTTTGTATTATGACGAATTTGGATTCTTTTGTAAACCATTGGAAAAGTTGCAGTATATAGCTATTTTTTGTGCTAGTCCCGCCATGTTGTGTACTTTTATGAAATGCCACTCTTGTTTGCGAATGAGATATATTGAGTGGAACTCCCTCCATGTGATTTTTTATGGTGGCAGGATATGACGTTCTATTAAATATCCATGAGAGAATGTCATGGTCTTCTTTCATCACCTGTAAGAGAATACAAAAACATGATTAGCCTCATAATATCAACACAAAGAAGATTTCCCAAATGAAATCCATATTCAAATGATTATCCCTATTTATTTGCGAAGGAACTGCTATACCTGAAATGCTGCCAACCACCAGATATCATTTTTTGATCGAACATTGAAATTGAGGCCTTTTGAGTCTTTTGAATTTGCAAGTGTTTCATTTATGATCGTGAGACTGACTCTTTCCATTTTTGGTCCTTTTATAATTTCAGACTCATCTAACTTGAGAACAACTATCAACTTGTTATTGACATTCTCATATGTAATATCGTAAATATTTATGATGAATGTTAGTAACTGATTAATGTCAATAAATAAATTGTTGGAATTGTTATAAGCTAGACTTTCTCCTTTCGAGCAATACACTTCATTCATATGAGATGGATTACCAACTATTGTCTGCATACCTTAGTTTAACATGTCTATTTTCTTTTAACGATGAAATGGTCATGGGATTGGAAACTTTTTAATATTTACCTATGCTAATGCCTCCTTTATCATCTTAAACATTGTTGCATATGCTTCCCTACTGATGCTAGAAAAGTCACATGCCCCCTGAAGCAATGTAGTGTCTAATATTTTTCCAACTTTATCCATAATGCTATCAGTAACTGAAGCCTTAATCTTTTTCATTTTGTTATTGTTTAATGAGGATTTCATAGATTTAGAAGTCAAGATAGAGCCTAGTGAGTTTCCAATTGAAATCTTATTGGCCAAATGGTCTTCAACAACCAATGCTGATCTGGATTGCAAACATAATGTTCATGAAAATGTCAGTAGAAATTAGGACACTTGTAGTATTCACAAGAATATATAATAAGCAAATCAACAGAAAGTTGAAATGAATAAATAACGAAATCAGTGATTATGAATTAATCAAAAAGTTCAAGCAATATTCAATACCAAAAAAGCTATAACTTACTTGAATGCACGGATTCGTCTTTTTATATGACCTCTTCTAGATGATTGATCACATATATCCTTGTTTACCAGTCTTTTCCTCTTGTTGCTTCGGACCTTTCTGTTGAGCACATCCATATCTTTAACAAGAGACAAATATGAGATACGCATGGATTGAAATGCAGTTTTTATCTCATCATTACTAGTTGTATAATGATGCAAAGAACATTTCAACCTTTGAATCTCCTCCTTGAGCATCTCATTTTCATCCAAACAAGTTTTTAACTTTGTAGATTTTTCTTCGCACTCCTTTGATATTTTCCTTGATTCCCCTTCCAAATAATGTATTCTTTGCATTGAATGTGCATCCCCGTAGAGCATCAAATTTTCACAGTAACCCAAAAAGCCATTTTTATCATGACACATATAGATTATTAACTGACTCACCGAATGAAAATCTGGATGTTGCAATGAACATGGATCAATAGAATACAATGTTCCAGATGACCATAAATCTACATGCTTTAGCTTTTCCTCCCTGTATCGGACCATATCAAAAGTTTACAATTTGGGTTGCTTTAATTTCTTGTCCTGAGCGGAGCATATTCTGGTGACAGATCCACATGGAGATAATAAAGCTTTGTCATCAATACAGTAGTATAGTAATGAACAACACAATGACAATAATAAAGCTTGAGATGGCGCTAACGACTCTGCTGGAGATAGAGATGGCGCTAAACACTTGTTTTTGACCCTGGAGATAGAGATGGCGCAGGCTTTGTTTCAGAAATGTCACTCCTAATTCAAATTTTTGAGTGTTCCCAACTATTGGGAGGAAATATTTCAGCATTTTGAAAATTAAATTTTAACTATGGTTAAGCACCAGTGAAGTTTGATGTAACTAAACTAAGGTGCATTCATTTACATGGAAAGTAGTGCGGGCAGATGCGTAAAGAAGTTAGAAAATGATATTATAATTTCTAAATAGTTATTTTTCTCTCTCCTACATGGCATTTCTTATAGGGCCCTCTTTGGGCCCATTTTTTTCTCTAATGGTTGGAGCCAGATTGTCAAAATTAGGATTGTCTAAATACAGATGAAAATACTAGACAAAAGGTGCAACATATTCCATATCAGAGTTTGATTGGAATTTTGATGTACCTTACATGAGTCTGTACAAACCTGGTCTAGAATTATATGTTTATGGACTTAGTAAGTTTTTCTTTAATCTTGGCAAAAGATAGCACTGGCGGATGACAAATAAAATCTTGTAGTACCTTAAGGGTAAATACAAATTGGGGTTGATTTACAAGAGCAAGCATGACTTCATCCTATAAAATCACATCAAATTGGGTAGGCTATAAAGACGATAGTAAATCAATAATCGAAGAATGCTCACTGTTGTATGGAGTCACAGTCAGTTTGACTTGCAAGAAGCAAATACTAGTAGTTTAGTCTTCATGCGAAGCTAAGTATGTAGTGGCCTTGAAAACTATGAATGAGGTGATATGGCTAAAGATGACTGTAAATGAGATCGACATTTCCTACCAAGAGCCTTCCATCATGATGGTGGTGGATTCTTTGAGTGTCATCTACTTGACCCAGGATCCCGTGTTTCATTCAAAGACCAAACAAGTTCCACTCAAATATCACCACGTTCGAGATTTGATTTCGAAAGAAGAACTCAATGTCGAGTTCATAGAAGACATGATTATAGATATATTGAGAAATCCGTTGGAAAATATATATTTCCAGAAGCATAGAAAGTCGATTGGGATTGGATGAAAAGGGTGTACCATTCAAGAGGGAGTGTTGAAAATGGTGAACTCAATGGCCCTTTTCCAATAGTCTCGATTGTCAATACATTTGACATAATCGACAATGACAACAATCGATCGACATCAACAATGATCAACAATGACAATAATCGACATAGTCGACATCTTTGGTGACAGTCGACACATCTGAATTCGATGGCGAATTTAGAATTTAGCCTTCATAAAAAGATAAGAACTCATGCTTAGCTAAAGCCAGGTTACAAGAATTAACACTTAGTTAATTAGAGGTTTAGTATAAATTGTGAAAATATCAACTAGTTTTTTTTGGTCAAGTTGAGTTTATTTGCCAATTTTGAGGCCAATATGAATTTTCAAATTAGAGATAATTTTATAAAATAAATTAATAATAAGGCCTACAAATAGTTGATTTACTATTTTTGGAAGCTTGGTCAAGTTGATAAGGTCAAATTTGAACCTACTCTACATTGAATCTAGTCATTTTAAATCTAGGATTTGGAAGAGATCTAGAGCCTTCCATTATAAGTTGATAAGCTTGAGTAAGAGCATACAAATAGGGCAAAGAGCTATTATAAATAGGCTACAAGCATGGGAGCATTTCATCTCTCTCATTCTTCCCTCAGTCAAGTGTCATCAATTCTATGTGTTGGATTTGCTAGTTTTTGTGCAAAAAACATTTGAGAGCTTCCATACCTTTGTGATTTCTTCTTGGATTCATTTTTTGACTTTCAAGAGAGTGCTAAGTGCATTGGAACAGGTTGAAAGAGAAGATCAAATCATTGCAACATGGCTACAAATGGAGGCTTCATGTTGGGGAGCAATGACAAGCTTACCTCAAGCAACTATTCAACTTGGAAGGTGAGAATGGAGTCTCTCCTTGAGACGAATGAGTTGATGGACATTTCTGTAGCTGTGGGGGAAAGACCTTTGGCACCTCAAGAACAATTGAGGTATGATAGGAGGGCAAAGAAAGCTCTTCATGAATGTGACTAATGAACTTCTCAAGGAAACTGGTAAGTGCACTACATCTAGTGAGGCCTGGGAAGCTCTAAAGAAGGATTATGAGTCCAAGTCTATATCAAGGGTCCTAACCCTTAGGAGGCAAATCTTTCAAAGTTTGAAAAATAGGGATGAAAGTGCTCATGCTTTTGTTTTGAGGGTTAAAGCATTCAATGATGATTTAGCAATGTATTGATGAAAGCATTAAGGAAATATCATCCCTAACTATTCATATTTAAAAAAAGAGTTGGAACCCTTCAAAATTTTGAGGGAACCAATATGAATTTGAATTTGAACCAATTTTGGTGGGAGTCCCAACTTTATTCACTAACTTGACATTTTAGGCCTGCGACATTAAAAGTCCCACAAAAAGGCCTGATTTTTGAGCAAGAGGTGCCTATCTATAAGAGATGGAGCAGCCATTCCTCATGCAGAATTTCTGATAATGCTTCCTCAAGCTTACGTGTGTAGGCAAACGAATTGCCCTTCAACTGACTATGGGCCTCAGATGGGCCACTGGCTCTGATTCAGCTCACAATAAGCATTTGGACACATCTCACACATAAACAAAAGACCTTCTCCACAGTAATAATGATAGTATGCGATTGATACAGTCTAGTAAACAATATCTATCTCTCCAGTTACATGGTATCAAACTCTATCTATGGCTTAGACACATTCACAAGTAATGCATGTGCACCTTATGCTCAATTTCTGACAATGCTCACTGGTCATCTTTAGTTACAGTTGGCACTTCAATGAAACTCATGCAGCTACAAAGACACAAAGCTATGGTAATAACAGGGAACCAGTACTCAGACATATCGTAGCTCTTACAAATTTCTTTAGATTTCTTCCATAGTCTAGCAATGTAATAACTCACACAACTCACAGCCACATAGCAGGGTAGCAGAACAAAGTAGAAATGCAACCACCCACCACTACAAAAACTCAACATTTCTCTCAACAAAACAAAATAGCAGTGTTATCCACTCACCAACACAACCTCACTCTTCCAATATGATTCTTCTCTCTCTCTCACATAAGCACCAAATTCAGGATGATAGCAGCATAGTAGCAAATTAGCAATTCTCAGCCTCAGCAACACTTCACTCTTCTAAAATTGATTGTTTTTCTCAATGTCTTGGGCCTTTTTATAGAGGGTGGTGGAGGGCCACCCTGCACTTTGCCATTTTGTCAATTTCCAGATCCTTCTCCTCTTTTCAACATGTGTATAATATAGTAGGGCCCATCACATCATCCACTTGCAAGCCTTGTGACATCACCCAATGTGATGTCACGGGTGAGGTCATTTTAAAAAAAACTTTTTAACCCAATTACCTTGATCTTTACTTTTACAAGGTCATATTTTTTCCCCGGTAAACTGCTTAGGCCGGTTGGCCAATCTGGTACTTGCCTTGCCGAATTTTTTTGTGATTGTGGTTTTAATATCGTAAATTGTCATTGCCTCGTTTTTTTTTAAACCCACTCTATTCACATTTTTGATACCCACAATGCCCACATGTTTGAATCCACTTTGCCGGCATTTTTGATATTTTCAAAACCCACTAAGTCTATATTTTCAAAACTCCATTATGCCCACTTTTTCGGACCCCACTTTTTCTATAATTTGTGATACCCGCTTTATCTATTTTTTTTTTTTCCGATACCCACGTCGTCGATATTTTGAAACCCACTGTTTTTACATTTTCAAACCCACCTTTCTTTTGGTAGTGCCTTTAACCAATTTTTGAGTCTGCAAGTTTTGATGTGGTTATAAGTGACAAAGAGAGCAATCTTGAGAAGAAACTGACTGAAATCTAACCTATGTCAAATATTTTCGACGGTTCCTTAGACCGTTTGTATAGACTATTTTTCAGTATCTAATAATGTGTCTAGCTACTTTAAGGGCGGGCTGGGACCCCTTTGGTCCACATTTTGCCTCAACTTTTGTCGAATCCACAGTATTTTGGTGCTCATTTAAATACTCTGTAACTGCTTTTTGCTCACTAATAGTCCAATTTTTGTTGTCCAAAATTCGGCTAACATGGATGATCATGCTAATCTTGTTCAAAGTTTTGATATTCAAAAGACAATGCCAAGTATCGAGGAGTTACAAGAAATCTTGGTGAATGAGGTGTTTAGCCTTTAATCAAGAGGAGGATCTACTTCCATATCTCATGTTGGAGAGGAGGAGACTATGTTCTCAAAGGGCAAGTTCAAGGGCAAGAGCAAAGGCAAGTGGTCTAAAGGACAAGATCAAGGTGGGCCTTCTACTTTTGTTGGCAAGAGGAAAGATAGATCTAAGCTAAAATGCTTTTATTGTGGAGTCAAAGGACATTTTGCTAGTGATTATTTCAAAAAGAAAAGAAATCAAGGTGAGAAGCAAGGCAACTTCACTTTTGATGAGGATGGTGTTAATGAGCAAAATTCAAGTGACTCTTTTTTGATGTCTTGCTTGCTAACCAATGATGGAGATATTGATCCATGGTGGATTGATATTGGAGCAAATTTCATATGAAATGTCACAAAGTACTTCACCTCTTTGGTGCCTTATGAAGGAGAGAAGAAGGTCATCAACATGGCCAATGATGGTAAAATTGTTATCAAGGGCATTGGTACTATTCCTATTTTTCTCTCATCCACAAATAGGAATGTTCATTTGAAGAAATTTAATGTTTTGTTCATACCTTCCATTACTAAGAATGTCTTTAGTGTGTGTCAAATGCTTGACAAAGGGCTTGAAGCGAAATTTGTTGGTGATTCTTGCTTGATCAAAAGGAATGAAGTCTTGATTTCCCAAGACAAGAGACAAGGAGCTCTACAAACTTGATGGATATGTCGTTTCTAGCCATGGTGGTTTGAAGGCAAAGAAGAGTGGGTGAGATTTGTTCAGTGTCAAAGTCACAAAGGTTGTATAATTATAGGTCTAGATCAAGATCTAAAATGCATTTTCATTTAGTGCATTTGGATGTGCATTGTCCTAGTGATTTGAGTAATGGAGGAGCAAAGATATATGTGACTTCCATTGATGACTTTAGTAGATATTGTTGGACTTATCCTCTAAAGAGTGTGGATTTCATGTTTCATGTCTTTCTCAAGCCCAAGAATGTTATGGAGAGTCAATTCAACATGAAGATCAAGTGCTTAAAGTTGTCAAATTAAGATGTGATGCCACGAAAATGTTAAATATTGAATATCAGCATAAATATGGCATGATATACTCGAGAATGAGGATATGAGCCGGTTAAGTATAAATCATGAAGAGGCCTAAGTCATTTTTGGAGAATATATCTCCTAAGTACTTGCCTTGTAATTAAGGGCAAGACCTTTAAAGGAAAAGACATTGTCTTGGATAACCTTTACTAGGTAGTCCATACAAAACGACTAGATATGAAAAGACATGATAAACTAGAGTAACTTTAAGTCATAGTTAACGTATTTTCAGTCTAATTGTTAACTAGACCCTTTCGTGGGAGGGAGACACCTATTGTTTTAGAGGTGTGTTTGTTCACCCCGTAGAACATATATAGATCTCACACTTCAGTCTCGATCATCGAGAGAGAAGAG
The DNA here is from genome assembly GCA_029204225.1 of Diphasiastrum complanatum. Lineage (NCBI taxonomy): Eukaryota > Viridiplantae > Streptophyta > Lycopodiopsida > Lycopodiales > Lycopodiaceae > Diphasiastrum > Diphasiastrum complanatum. The sequence goes on along the minus strand of CM055101.1, from coordinate 8,720,457 downwards.
TTTGTGCTTATGTAAGAGATTAAAGAAGTGAATAGAGTTCTGTGAGTCATTCTCTCTTGTCTCTGTTCTCCGCACTGCTGAGTGTGAGTGATCTTGAGTCTGCTAACAATCTCTAACACATTTCATGAATTAGTCTCTGATCAAATAGTCGCTCTAGTGCATTACAGTCGTTTACTGTGTTTTTGTAAAGCATACTCTAAAGAACTATCTTAAAACCATCTTATTCGTCTGTCGCAAATACTTTCTTTTTGGCACTCGAATAACGACTATCTTTGGTACAGTCTAGCATGATCATTGAATAAAGTTGTATGTATACACATGAGATGACAGTCCCTATCTGAAGAATTGAGTCTTTGATTTGTTTTCCTGATTGGCATTGACATAAGTTTCTAACGTGTTCTAAAACTCTTCGTGTTCTTTAACCATTAAGTTGGGCTTTAGTTGTTGAGGACTTCTGTCTAGAAATGAATAGTTCGCGAACTCCACAGTCGTAAATACATCGAACAATTCTCGATTCTCTGTTGACACCTTAATCAACCAGAGTGTAGTATTGTTTTACTACTCTGATAACATCTCATCTGTAGAACGCGCCTCATTCAATTCGATAGAGGCCAAATTGTTGTTCTGAATTTATTAACATTACCCATCCCAAACATAAGTAATACTGCTTACTTTTTAATGTCTGTTGACAACCAGAATAACACTCGAACCCACTTGCCATAATTGTACCAAAAACATAACTTTCTAACACTGTCCTCTATGGGAACGATATTATTTACTATAAAATCTATATTAACCCTATTGGTATAGTACAATATATACCAATTTTTGGCGCTATTGCCAGGGATAGTTTGAGAAAGTTATAAGAAATCTGACAAATCCATCTCCATCTCTAGTGTATGTCAGATAGAGAATCCACATTAGAATGATACCGTAAGCTTAGAGAGGAAGTTTTACGAAGACAAAGTGAGAATACTAGTCGAAGAAATCTAGACGAAATCACTGCCCAATTACTTGAACTCCCAATTAGCTTCAGTATGGAGGGTCCTGCTGTACGTTTCACTTCTATCTCTAAAATTAAATACGATTATTTTAATGGGACTTCTTTCGATGATGCAGATAGCTTTGTCTCGCAATTCGAGTCAATTGCTAATGCGAATAACGAGGGAACTGACATAGACAAACTATGAATCCTCCCTGGTCTGCTAAGAAAGCAGGTGCGCATACGAAACAGTCAAGTTGAACCAGGCCATGTAGGAACCTGGAACTTGCTGAAAGATGCGTTTATGAACCAGTTCAGAGAGATCGGTTACAAATCTAGAATTCTTGGACGTTTGAACAATGTTCAGAAGAAGAGTAAAGAATCTCTTTAATAATATACACGAAAGGTTTAAAATCTCATAGGAAAACTAACTGGTGTATATCCCGTAGATATGCACATTGAATGGTTTTTGGCTGGTTTACCACCAAAGATTGATCGGTATTGCAGACAAGGGGACATGACCTCCTTAGCAGCAGTAATAGCTAGTGCTAAAAATTTTGAGACCTCGAAACTAGCATGAAAGTGACGATCGACTAAGAAATCTCAAAAGTTGAAGACTAATTCTAGTGACAGCGATGAAGATTCAGATTCTGATTCAAGTACCAGTTCTTCAAGCTCGGAATCTGAAAGCAGCGATTCATAAGAATCAAAAGCTGACAAAGGAGAGAAAAAGAATAAACGACAAACTAAACGAAAGGACAACACGAAAGTTGTCGAGGATAAGTCGTCAACTTCTAAAGTTGAAAAGCTTTGGAAGAGTAATATGGCTGACCTTACTAAAAAGTTTAATGATTTGAAAGTGCAGATCTCTGAAGTTGCAAATAAAATACCAAAAGCGTCTTCTTCCAACTCAGGAATGTGGTGTATGAAATGTGGAACTTATGGACACACTAAGGAAGACTGCACTACTGTGAATGTCAAATACATTGAAGATCCTGCCCAGGAGATACTTTTTATTTTTCAAAATGATGTGACTACTAACTATGTACAGGGTACTGCAGCATCAGCCCAGCAGGACAGACCCAAGTTTGCACCAAGAAGACATAATCCTCCTAAATTTGTTGGACCAGCGAAGTCTCAAACCGCGACTGAACCAGTTTCGGGCAACTTCTACAACTGTGGAGAGTCGGGACATTTTTCTCCAGACTATCCTCAGCTGCAAAAGCCGATTGGTTATGTACCATTATGCTCAAATTGCAGAGAGCCTGGCCACAAGTATCCTGACTACCCTCAGCCGCAGAAGCCGTGACCCAAATTTCAGTATGTAGCAACACCAGCTACTGTAGACACGAAAGCAAAAGCTGCGAGTGATGCTGTTGTGCAGAGAATTGACGTTATTGAAGGAAAACTGGCAAAGACAGAAGATCAGTCCTAAGTGACATGGAGAAATTATTCAACGTCACAATGAGAAGCAAAAGCTCCTCGAAATCTGATAAAAAATCTTCGACAAAGTGCAGAAAATCCTTGATGAATAAATCCTCTAACAAAACAACGAACAAATCTACGACTAAGGAAGATCTCAAAGATGACCCTGACTATGACCGAGATGCTGCGAAGTTATTTGCAAAAGATATCTTGGCAGAAGCAAAGGAAATCATAAACGCAGAACTTCAAACAGCTGCTACAGAAAAGGTGTTCACTTTCGAGGAAGAGGACGATGAAATCGCGAAGACGAAACTGTCTAGTGCTGTTATCGATAAACCAACCTCGAAATCGAAGACGAAAGAATATGACATCATGACTGATATTGGATCCCTTCGTCCGAACATTACTTTTGAACAGCTGTTGGTAGATAACACTTATTACAGAAAGCAACTCAAAGGCCTTTCTGTGCTCAAAAAGAAAAAAAAAGTTTCTTTGCCAGATGCTGGTGTTTTGTCTATCGATTTGGGTGATCTCGGTGCACCTGAGATTGATATTACCATTGCGGGATGCCTGATCGAAAAAGTGCCAATTAACTCTGGTTCCAGTGTGAATATAATAACAGAAGACACATCTCATGCTCTGGGACATAGCGAAACATCAAGTTAGCTGATTCGACACGACGAAAACCTATTGCAGATGGTAATTAGCTCCATCAAGCTTGACCATGATAGGACTGGCTTTCCCTTGGGAATCCATTTGGAAAATTAGTCTAAGTGATAGGAGTAACTATTAGTGACTTAAGTATGAAAATATGGTGCTAAATTATAGAACAAGATGACAATCACTCTATCAGCTAGTAGAGTCTTGTTTATGTGGAAGCTTATCAGGCTATAGAAATAGCTCTGAAATAAAACCACTTAAAGAATCAGAGAGGTTCTCATATCTTTCGCTCTGATACCATGTTGGATAAATAGATGAAATGGGAGGATCAGTCCCTTCAAATTCTCTCAGTGCGTGCACTATTGGTGACTTAGTAGGCAAACACAAGAACATAATAATCTTAGAGCTTCCAATGCACGGTGGTAGCGGAAGTGAAGAGCAAATAACCAGACAAAAAATAGAAAAGCATTGCAGTATTGACACAAACCTGAACACAAAGCTAATCACAATCTGTAAAAAGTTATGAACCTATTATTGACAATCTGTCTAAAAGAAAGAATCAATGCATAAAAGCATCTACAATGTCTATGTCCCGTGTTACAAATTATACTCCATCCTCTCAATCTATATACAAATTTTACAGGTGTGCAGATGAAGCAAGCAACATTCCTTAAAGGCTTTCTCCATGCATTCAGACCAAAAGCAATCATTCTGAGCAAACTAGCAATCCTGCTAGAGTCTAAAACTATCATCACCTCAAATCACAACTATCCTGCATTTAACTTTCTCCTGAGACATAAAAATACATTGTCTACGAGTTCTATTAGCATGCTATAATCTTTCTTTATGGAGACATGGAAGAAAACAGTATGCATAAAAGATTTTTCAATATGAAGCTGTAATCACTGCTGCGACATCTATGACATACACAATTGCATCATCTATCACAGATTGAATACGCAGGTAGCAGAGTGTGAGAACAAGATGAGGAAACTTACATGTGAGGTTCTCTTCTCAGGTCTCCTCCAGCTCCAGCCCGCAGGAAATCAGAGACCAATCATGCAAAGGTTAGGCTTCCGGGAGTGTGTAGTGTTGCTAGAGTTCACCTTGTACACACCAAGAAGTGCTGCTCCTAAGTGTAGACTGGTTTCCAGAATGACTGATAGTCGTGCAGGATCCAAACTGAGCTCATGTAGTTCACGAACAGCTTGATATCAGCTTCCTCATCAGTCTTCTACAAACTGTGTTTAGCAAGTTTCAATCGACAAAGCAACAGAGACAACATCCTTCGATTGCTCCATAGCAGACAACAATGACAGCTCTAGTTCAATGATGGCTCTTCAGCGATAATCAGACATACATTCTCAATGGGTCCCCATATCAGTGATGGAGTTAACATTTGCTCAAATTATTCCTAGAATTTGGAATTATTCCCACTCAGAATATCCATTGCTAACAGCGACTCCTCACTGGTTTTAGTAGCCTGATAACAAAGCTCTCACTCTCTCATAGACCGATGTTTGATATTCAGTATTCAAACATTTGTGGAATGCACTTAATTAGTAGGAATATGTACAAGTCATCATGCAGAACTTCCTCAGAATCAGTGAAAAGTCTATACTCAGAACTGCACATATGGATCAGTGCTTTGATAGGAGTTATCATGAAATTAGTTATCTCATCACTATATAGAGACAGATAAAAGTATATTGAGAATCCATACTTCAAAAGTGATGTAAGATCAGTACAGACCATTACTCATAATACAACTGCCTAATGCACGGTGAGCACTCGCATAGAGATCGATTGAAGGTAATCTCTCAGTTTCACATCAAAGTAGTGATGTCTGCTCAGGCCCGATAGGTGCTGCTTAATGCAATCATGCTCGTGTAGGTACTGAAACCATGGTCTCTTCAAATGATCGCACCATAGACTGAAACTCGACTAAAAACTGAGTGGTATTCGCACTATGAGGATGGTCAATGACGATAGTTCTCAGCTGCAGCAGTAGCGATGGAATGCCTCAAATATTTCATGGAGGATAGAGAGCAACATGATGATACTTCTGTGAGTCAACGCGCGTTTAGAGGATGCTCACATTGTCAGCTAGTATTTATCTCCCTATCCCGTCCGTCAGTGATCATGATCTGCATCAATCGCTCAGTATGCAGCCTCCACGAATCTTAATCAAAGTAATTAATGCAACAACGCTGGTCAATCACAATTTGGAGCTCTGAGACTCTGCCCATATCAGCTCTTGGGCAGGAGTAGACTTAACCAGTAAAAATGAGATGCCTTCAGCTACATATCTTTCTATGAACACATTAAAATCTACCACACTCTCCATGTGTCGGCTCTGCGACAGTGATTTTGATAGATCAACTCAAGAAACTCTCAAACACAATGATCAGTTCTGCGATCCTTTCGACTCTCATGAAAGGAAAGTTGGTCACCATCACCCTCAACATATTACTTAAAGAAGGAATATCACCATCGCACCTCTGCAAGGCTACGCGATAAAACAAACGTGAAAGCATAATGATATGAAAAAACAGAGCTGGTTCTCGATCTGGTTCTGTTTGCGTGAGGCTGGCCATGCATGTATATCCGTCAACGGATGACGGCCCAACCTTTCCATTTTTCATTTCATCCTACCCTTTGAGCATTCAACATTTCCTTGAAATTCAACATTTCATTTTCAAGGGTTCATTTAGACTTTTTTGGCTTTGTGCCATGTGGACTCTTAAATGGCATTGAAGAGTGTGGATAAGGCCACATGGGCACCCATGACCAAAGTACATGGCCCATGTGAGTCAATGTTCTCATCCAATAGAAATGTCCCATTTGTCAACATGGGTCCTGGTCTTATGCTCGGTATTTCACATTTTGTCGGCATCCTCTTAAATTTAGATGGTCTTGCCCTACTTGGATGCTCTTACACAAGCTTATCTACTTATGGAAGTTTCTAGATCTCTTCCAAACCCTAGATCTAAGATGACTAGATTTAATGCATCTCTACTAACCAATTAGAGTAGGTCCAAATTCGACCTTATCAACTTGCCTAAGTTGTCTGAAATAGTAAATCCACTATTATTGGGCCTTATTAACTTTATAAAGGCTATTTCTAAGATAAAAATGCATGTTGGCCTCAAAATTGTCAAATAAAATTAACTTGACTAAGCTATACTAGTAGAAATTGATTCACACCTCAACTAGTTGTACCACACAACTTTGATATAAATTTAGAATAATCTCCATCCTATGTAAGACCTTCTTCATATGGTTTTATAATAGCTTTCATAATTGATATACATAATAGTGTCCACATTGGATGCTTCACTATTTATTACATCAATTTTACATATCATGATGTAACTAGAACATAAAAAAAAAAATGGAATGTAAATGGAATGATTCCTCCATGCTTTTGTTGCCAAAAATTCTTATGAAGTACCATGTGTCCCGAATAAACTATGTCTCAGTAGAGCTTAACCTTAGGATGAGGGAAGTTGGATGATGCTATAAGAGACAATGTCTATAGTCTTCTTTCCCAAAAGATAATGAAATATGCATAGTGATACTATTAGTGGGCATTTGATTTGCAATAGCTTTTCTCTAGCTCAAGTATTAGTTTGTGTGTGCACTATTTGCTCTTATTCTCAAGGTAATTGATATTACGTTACGACATTTCTTTCTTAATCTAGTTGGATTTCCTATTGTGTGTTTGTCACCCTAGATACAAGTAGATTAATTAGCTTTTCTATATTTTTTGCTCTTGTCACCATCTTCACATATTGGTATATTAAAGTGATAAAGAGCTTTTTAATGAATTTAATTCATCAATTTAGATACATAAGCCTTCTATCTTAAATATTTAGTCTTGGAATAGATGTCAATGAGGTTGATTCTTTACAGTGGATTCTTGTTCATGCCTAATCACCGCTTATACGACATCTCATCTACAAAGCAGGATATTTGACTAACATAAAACAACACTATGATTTTTCCATGTTCATTTGACATTACACCCTAATAATTTCTCAGCTTTCCACATACACAGCACAACTATTGCCTTTCGGTCCATAGTGCATTGCTTTGGCATATAGACCGTAATCACTGTCTTTCGATTTACTACTGCTTTTGTATCCACCGTAATAAGACCGCTTCTAAACTGCAATCGTTTCCTTCGCAGTTGCCTTTGGTTCATCCAACTTCATCTCAAACCGTAATAGACCATAGCCATTGACTTGGTGGTTGCCTTCGGTCCTCTTTTATCCAAAATTGCAACTCGCTATCTTGTCACCAAATCATCTTCACATATTCTCATATTAAAGTGATACAAGAACTTTTTTCTGAATTTAATTCATCAATTTAGATAGATAAGCCTTCTATCTTAAATATTTACTCTTGGAATAGATGTCAATGAGGTTGATTCTTTACAACTGATTCTTGTTCATCCCTAATCACTGCTTATATGACATCTCATCTACAAAGTAGGATATTTGACTAACATGAAAAAACATTATGATTTTTCCATGCTCAATCTATATTTAAATTGTTCCCATATTCTCCATAGATACCTATGATAAATGATTATCAAGCAACATTCATCCTGTCATAACATGCTATGTCTCCAATGTAGACATGAAATGCTCTCTCAATTTGTTTTATGAACGATGAACTTGCACTACATACAATATTCTACATGCATGATTTTGATGACTGGACCTCTCATGTTATGATTATGACATGCAATGTGCTATTTATCTATTGAAAAATACAAGGCAACATATTCAGTAATCATAATCACAACAAGTGTTGCAGCACATGAGATGCTCTAGCGCAATTTTTTTTTAATTATCTTCTGAGAAAAATTTCTCATTCGAGAGTACACCTCTTTAAAAGCATTTGTACTGGATCTAATGCTTTAAATGCAATCAATCTCCTCACAATCTTCAAATAAGATCACGAATCTCTCTCACATAATCACGAGTATTCATAGCCATTTCATCTTATGCAATCACATACTCTATGTTTGGCACAATTGTAAATTCTCTCATGCATGGTGTTCTTCCAGCCTTATGGATATATCTCTTCTCTACATCACCCCTCGTTCTGACCTCTTACGTTCTGACCCCTCGTTCACTTGAGCTAACACACAAATATATGTTGCTCTAATTTTGTGATCTTGAAGAGGAGGGAGCCGTTCTCAAGTTTTTAATCAGATTCGCACCACTCTTTATTCTAGAAAGAAAACTTTATATTTGGAACATGAAAGGTGATGTTCCAAGTTAAAAATCTAACTAGCCCACGCAAACTTTTGACAAAAAGCAATTTGCATTAACTTCTCCAGGCGTATTGGTCGTATTGTTTGATACAAAGAACATAAATATGATGTTTGTCATGCATCAATGTGAAATAAATCATTTGAGATATCATACTTAATGTAGAATTTAATCGTGAACTTGCTAAAATTACACTACATGTGTTATATATGCATCCCTTAGTCCACTAGCATTAGATGCGTAAACAAGATATCCATGTCTAAAATATCTTATCATTGTAATTTTGTTACACAAAGGCATTGACACAAATTTCTTGAATGAAAAACATGAGTATCAAAGGCTGCTGGATATAACAAACTAACTAGCTAGTTTTCAAATCTAGATTGCCTTGGAATTATGGAATAAAGACATGTTCCTGCAATAAAGCCATGAGTTTTTGTTCACACATACCCTTATAATTTTAGAAAGTGACTTTAAACTTGTATTCTAAGGATTAATATGAGTATGTCCTTTTATAAATCAAACATATGCAGAAAATCGATTCCATTCAGCTATCTAAAGCCTTGCCCATGGGACCATATATATCAGATCTTTTTAGGTATATACATATATACATATGAAAGCGCCCCGCAAAAGCAGTCGGTCCCAACTTTTCAGATATGTACACAAATATACGGATTACGCAACTCTGAAACCCACAGATGAGGTAATTCTATGCAAACGAGCTTCGGATGTTGCTAGCTAGATTTACCATTCCTCCAGTTACGGCTTCACGTTTAGACAAAGTCCGCAGATTTAAGCAGTGTACTATACATGTACTCGTTTGCATAAACAATACGAATAATTCGAAATCGTCGAAGAGGTTTCCCATCTAAGACGAGGCAATCGTCGGTACTGCAGCGACGGAAAATTTTGGGATCCACCAGCTTGTATGATGCGAATTGGCCGCAATAAACGTGAACATTATACGGCCGCATAGTCTTCTTTGAGCGGCAAGTATTCACTATCTCCAGTGCAAATTCAGGGATCCTATCTGCACTAAGCCTAAATAGTGCTGAGAGATTCTAATATCTTTCCCCCAACATACGTAGTGACCTGTAGGTTGCAGTAAAGAGGAGCTTATACTCAAACGAATGGATTAGAGCTCACTCTCAAAATATATCACTATATCGGGAATATCAAGCACCCACGTGATATGCTTTGCGACTGTTGAATTTATGTGAGGTTTGGATCGAATAAGGCGGTTACCTGATGTATGACGCGCCGAGCGGTTTGCATCTTTGCTGTGTATCGCGTCGTCAGAAGTTGAGTTGAAGATGCTTCCTATCGGAGCTCACCTATTCATACCTGCAAAACCTTCGTTGAAATATTCCAGGAACCTAGTTCGGAAATGACAGATAAAGGTACCAATATGATGATGGCAGCAAACTTATCAACTACGTCACGTTGGCATTATCAATGAAAACAGACACAAAAATTATTCCCATGACCAACTGCACAGCAGGCATGTTAATGAGCTCCAACTATTATAGCAGCAAAATCTGTATATCAGGCCGAAGCTAAATTCAAAGTCGGAAGCAATACATAACTTAAAAAATTTCCATATGAACAGCTCAGAGGAATCGTGAAACAAATACCAACAACAAGCATGACCACGTAGATTTTAATATATAAATAGTAGTAGAAAACAAAAAGCGCATACCAGGCATAGTATCAACGGCTGGAGAGGCAGTATTAAACATGCACAGAAAGATGACGGGAACAGCAACACACGCTGCTAAATGCATACCCGAGTTCCGCATGTTATAAGCAAGATCATAGATTCGGTGATCGACTGTGACAGCACAGATGCAACTCTACTATCATGCAAACAGAGGATTAGAGTATGTAAGAACAAGCTCACGAGCGTCGTCAACTATCAGGAAGGACTGAGTGTAAAGGCCAAAGAACGAAGAGCGCCTTCAGCTGCTGCTGCTTAAAAAGAAAAGAGTGAGGGAAGGCCACGCAAATTATATAAGGTTTAAGAATGAATGCCACTCTAAAAGCATCGCCATATGCGCCATACGTCATCTTCTTCAGCTTATCACAAGGTTGACCTAAGCCACGTGGTAGGCACTTTAACCCAAGCAAATTCAATGTATAAATTGTTAACAAAAATAATACTTACAGCAGAAGATTAATGCATGCTATGAGTTAATGCATTCCATGATCCATGATCTTACCGAATTTTCGATGATTGTCAATGTAACCTAATTTCATATTAATATAATATGATGTTTGAGACTTTTTTCAGGTTCAGCCTATGTGGAAATAAGAGACTGGCCATTATTTTCGAGCACCTGAATATTTGGAAAATGTCAAGAATTTTTGACAAAGACCAACATTCTTCTCCAACCGATCTTTTTGGACCAAAAACGTCAATTAAAAGCCGAATGAGAAATACCATCACCAAAAAATTGGTCACTTCATGTATCAAATATCACACTAGGACCATGGGCCACGGGACCAAAATGGGCAAAACCTTCATACTTAAGGAAGTGCCTAAATGCATAAGGGCCACCCAAAGATCAATTATCAAGAAGGAACGAAAAAATGTCAAAGACCGTCCGAATTTAAGAGGATGCTAACAAAATGTGAAATATCGGGCATAAGACCTTGACTCATGTTGACAAATGGGACATTTCTATTGGATGAGAACATTGACTCACATGGGCCATGTACTTTGGTCATGGGTGCCCATGTGGCCCTATCCACACTCTTCAATGCCACTTAAGAATCCACATGGCACAAAGCCAAAAAGTTTAAATGAACCCTTGAAAATGAAATGTTGAATGGTCAAAGGGTAGGATGAAATGAAAAATCTAAAGGTTGGGCCGTCATCCGTTGACGGATATACATGCATGGCCAGCCTCACGCAAACAAAACCAAATCGAGATCCAGCTCTGTTTTTTCATATCATTATGCTTTCACGTTTGTTTTATCGCGTAGCCTTGCAGAGGTGCGATGTTGATATTCCTTCTTTACGTAATTTGTTGAGGGTGATGGTGACCAACTTTCCTTTCATGAGAGCCGAAAGGATCGTGGAACTGATCGTTGTGTTTGAGAATTTCTTGAGTTGATCGGTCAAAATCATTGTCGCAGAGCCAACACATATCAAAGATGGAGAGTGTCGTAGATTTCAATGTGTTCATGGAGAGATATGTAGCTGAAGGCATCTCATTTACTCTGAGTAACGTCAGTACTGTTGAATATCCTGTTTCAGAGAGTATTGATGACCCAAGTACGTAAGAGCTTTAGGGGAATGGTACTTTGATTATGAGAACGATGGATTACTGGTTAAGTCTACTCCTTCTCAAGAGCTGATATGGGCAGAGTCTCAGAGCTCCAAATTCTGATTGACCAGCATTGTTGCATTAACTACTTTGATTAAGGTTTGTGGAGGCTGCATACTAAGCGATTGATGCAGATCATGATCACTGACGGATGGGATAAGGAGATAAATCCTAGTTGACAACATGAGCATCCTCTGAACGTGCGTTGACTCACAGAAGTATCATCATGTTTCTCTCTATCCTCCACGAAAGATTTGAGGCATTCCATCGCTACTGCTGCAGCTGAGAACTATCGTCATTGACCATCCTCAAAGTGCGAATACCACTCAGTTTTCAGTCGAGTTTCCGTTTATGGTGCGATCATTTGAAGAGGCCATTGTTTCAGTACCTACATGAGCATGATTGCGTTAAGCAGCACCTATCGGGCCTGAGCAGACATCACTACTTTGATGTGAAACTGAGAGATTACCTTCAATTGATCTCTATGGGAGTGCTCACCGTGCATTTAAGCAGTTGTATTACGAGTACTAGTCCATAAGGATCTTACATCACGTTTGAAGTATGGATTCTCAGTATACTTTTATCTGTCTCTATATAGTGATGAGATAACTAATTTCATGGACTCCTATCAAAGCACTGATCCATATGTGCAAATCTGAGTATAGACTTTTCAATGATTCTGAGGAAGTTCTGCATGATGACTTGTACGTATTCCTGCTAATTAAGTGCATTCCACAGATGTTTGAATACTGAATATCAAACATCGGTCTATGAGAGAGTGAGAGCTTTGTTATCAGGCTACTAAAACCAGTGAGGAATTGCTATTAGCAATGGATATTCTGAGTGAGAATAATTCCAAATCCTAGGACTGATTTGAGCAAATGTTAACTCCATCACTGATATGGGGACCCATTGAGAATGTATGTCTGATTATCGTTGAAGAGCCATCATTGAACTAGAGATGTCATTGCTGTCTTCTATGGAGCAATCGAAGGATGTTGTCTCAGTTAGAATTAAAGTTAGAATCAATGTGTTACTGTACTATGGGTCCTATCAGTGGATAACGATCAGTTGGCCTCGCCACGAGGCAAGTCGACGGGACACGCGTCCCGCCAACGGCAACTTCGGTCATGCATGGGTTGCCTGAGCGAACAACTATATGTACAGTGTAATTTCATTTTGAGAAATACAGTTGCTATGTGAGCTTGCTAAGGAGAGTGATTTTCTGTCTGTGTTACTGTGTAGCATGATCTGTGTTCCTGTGCAAAGCAAATTCTAAGTTGGTATCAGAGCCGTACAGGGAGTGTACACAGTACAGTGTCGCCGTTGAAGAGAGCTTCGAGAGAACTGTCTTCTGAGAGTTCGGGGTCTTACGGCGGGTTGAAGATGGAAAGAGAAGCACTGGTGCACAGTTTCTGATTTATAGAGGCTTGCTAAGCTCAGCAGAGGGATAATTAGCCTGTGCATAGCATCAGACAGGGAAAAAAGTGGTGAAAAATTGACAATTTCGAAGCCAACTGAAAATTGAAACCAGACTTGGGGTTACGGTTTTTATACATAACTGGTGATTTCTTCGCTGTTTGTGCACCGTTTTGGATGCCGTAAGGACAGGAAGGAAGCTAATCACATTGTCAATCAGCCATGGAGAGATTCTGAGGTTTATGTCAGGGATTTGTCTCAATGCAGTTAACCTAGCAGATTTGCAGTAAAAAGGTGAAAAAGCCACTTTGTCAAGTTGAGCTAAAATCACCATTTCTCCACGGAATTTCCTGACTGAACACTCTATAGTCATGGATTCAGTAGGGCGACCCTGCTCCAGGCCTCAGATCGTGCTCAAAACGATCCACATGAGAGCTTGATCTGATGCTTTTCAGAGAAGGGAGGCGCGGCCGCAGGCAGGGAAGTCGTGGGCAGTTCGCGCGCCCAACGCGATGAAGAACTCAGTGTAGAGTGTGAGGAGCTAATAGAAAATCGATAAGCTGAGAAAAACATACAAAATATGCAGGAGTTTGGTTCGATGCCCAGATGTACTTTGAACCTTTAGATGAGGTGTCAAATGAATCAACGGTCCAGAATCTGTGATGGGAGAGAAATTTGAACCACAAGATTTGATTCAACCATTGGATGAGCTTTAAACAAGGTCCTGAAGAATTGAAGTGCATTTTGGCCTTCAACATCATTAAAAATTTTCATACTGAAAGTTGAGCTGGGTCCCTTCACAAGTGAAGAGACGGTTCAAAAGCTAGAAAAGTCCCTATTTTTGGGTCCTTTGCCCGTTGTGACCCAAACGAAAGGCTATAACCTCCAAACGAAGGGCACCCGGACTGTAACTGCAAGTACGGTACAGCAAAACAGAGCGGTCGCAGCGGAGAAAGTGTTCGGAGTACGCCAAAAGTAGTTTCACCATTCCACTGGGCACGTTGTTGGGAGTTGACAACTGAGTGTATTTCGGAAGGCGACACCGATTTGGCTTTCAAATTGGTGGAAAAGCGGCGAGTGGCCTGGTAAGAAAAAAAGGTGCAGCTCATTATTTTCAACTTTTGACATCACTGTTGGCCTCGACATACTGTTCTTAGCCTAAGGCAGAAGTTTCAAGCAGTTTTGCGATGACAAACATGGGAGAGTCCATTTTGAGTGAAAGTAGCAAATTGGTCAGGATTTTCAACTATGCAGTGTGGAAATTCAAAATGAAAAACATACTGATGGAGAAAGATGTGTGGGAAGTCGTCACAGGTGATGAGAGAAGGCCGCCAAATGAAGCAGACATCAAAGTGTTCGACAAAAAGATGAGGAAAGCTTTGACCTTCATTAACTTGTCACTGAAGGATCACATCATTACCCACATTTGTGATGCTATTACACCCAGACAGGCATGGGATGTGCTAAAAGAGCAGTTTGAGACGTCAAATCCGTCAAGAATCATGTTTCTGAAGTCAAAGTTGAATAGTGCCCGCATGGAACAAGGAGAGCACATTCAGACGTACATGACCAGAATCAAGACAATGAGAGATGAACTGCATTCTATTGGAGAGCGCATACATGATGTGGAGCTGGTGCATAATGCATTATGTGGCATTGCAGAACCCTATCAGATGTTTGTGAGCGGAATAGCATCAAGAGAAAGATTGCCAACCTTTGACGAGCTCACATGAATCTTGATGCAGGAAGAGCAATGACGAGAAATGGTGAAAGCTAGACGTCAAAATACTGATGATCAGGCACTTGTGACACGCCAAAAACAAGGCAAGGGCAAGGGCAAGAAGAAGACTAAGCAGCAATTTGCCAAGTCTCAGGAGGATGAGGGATCTTCCAACAAAACTAAGAAGAAAGACAAGTGCTTCCATTGTGGTAAAAAGGGCCACTGGAAGAGTGAATGTCGCAAATTCCTGGCGGAACAAGGCAAGGGGAAACCAAAACAAGCAGGTAACCTTGTCAATGAAGGTGAGATTGAAGACTCTAGCGTCTTCATATCTGCATTGTCATTTGATCAAGATGATCAAGCATGGTATATTGACTTAGGAGCCACAAGACACATGACAGGTAACAAGAACTAGTTCAATAGTTTGAAGGCGTTGGATAATGGGACATCTGTTTCACAAGCAAATGGTGAAGTGTGCATGATCAAGGGGATAGGCATAAATAAGTGTTCCAAACTTGTAGCCTTTTCTATTTGTTCTAAACAATGGTAAGTCCCCGAATGATGTCAGCGAGTGCATACAAAGCAAATTCAAACTCTTGAGGTTGTGTTTTGAAGATAGTGGAAAATCGACAAAACATTTTGTGTCATGTAAGCCAGATCACAAAAAGAAAGCAAAGCATTGGCGAGGTGTGAGCAACATTATTGAATCCTTTTGTGCTCCAAGTTGGTTTGTGTCCTTATATAGAATGTCATATTGTGTGGCAAAGCTCATGAACAACATTGGTTGGACTATGGTGACTATCAATATTCCAAAAAGTATAGATATGACTCACTCCTTTCTAGCACATCAAGACCGTTTGGAATCACCTCTACATACAGATTAATTTGAAGACTCAAATTATGGGTTTGAGGAATCTGATGAGAGATATATGGATATAAATGTAGAGATGTTATAGTTTGTATTGGTGGTTATGCCTAAATCATTAAGGCAAGCAAGTACTTAATATCTCAAGTGGTAGGGGTTGTTATTGCTAATTTTGACAATATAACAAAGGAATACAATTTGAAAAAAAAATTGTGATTAAAGTGTCATTTTGGATGAATGTTATACACTCTTTAAATGATTTGAAAAGGATTTTTAACATATAATATGTATATGGAAAGTTTTATAATATTTTATGTATGTTTGAGTTTTATAGTACACAATTGTGTCACACCCAATTGAAACGTGGTTCATGTACTATCAAATTGTCGAATTTTTGTAACTAAACAATGTCTCAAAATTCTCAAGTCCGTTTTTTAAAATGGATTTTGCCACAGTCCAAAATTAATTGATACTATGTTGTACATTCCAGATATCCTTTAGCCATGGTGTGTCTCTTGGTTTGCCCCTCGGCCTAGGAGGAGGTGGTGGATTTCATTGGCCTCCTTGAATAGGGATACCCCCACGGTGTATACCTGCAGTTTGTTTCCTACACGCCATCAGGACCCAATAGTGGCTTAGCGCGCTCATAGAGATCTCCCAAACTCATATGACAGGTCTGGGTGCGTCAAACCGATATCGCAATATATTATAAATGTTGAGCTATCGATTGCGAATGGGTGCGCTGATACTGCATACAAATACAAATGATCACAAATTGAAAGCAAATTTTTTTATGAATCGTGCAGTTGATAATATAGTGCCAAAATCACCATTCATTGTCGTCATAGTGGTTAGATCAATGCATGGTTAATTATGATAAATTCCAAATCTAAAATTATATGCAATATCAAATCATTAATAAATGTCCTACCTGAAGTAGATACTGATATAGGAGTTGAAGCTGAAGCTTCTATGGCTTCAGATTATCACATTAGGAGAAATATGGGCTCAAAATGGGCCTTTTAAGAAATTTCACTTTAGAGAGAGGTTATGTAGAGAGAGAATGAAAACCGGTAACTTCTGGTCGTCGTTTTTCGAGTTTCCGGCCTTGCCCAAAGTTTAAAGACCCGCCCTGGCTCAAGGATATTCGGAAGCTACAGAAGACAAATAATCTTCTAATTCCGAAAGCTTAGAACCCGAAGAGGGCCTTTGAAAAAGATGCTTAATGGAGCATGTTGCTACCAAGACCCATGAGTCGTTCATTCTGATGTACACAGATGTTTTGACTCTAAATCCCTCATTATCAACTTCAATGGCTAAATCCCCAACCCTTACAATTCCAATGGTGGTGTCTAATGATATCAGTTCTAGTGAAGCCCATCCAATTATTCTAACTACAGGAAAATACCTCCTTGAGTTTGAGGTGTACGCCATATACTAGTTGACTGCTTCTCTAACATGTCAAGCTCTCAATATAACTAACACTCCTCAATCAATAATCATTCACATAAACCTCTATGCATGTGTGGGCTTCTAACGTTTCTAGAAGAGCAACAGTACATAATCATTTCATTCAAGTTTGATCAAGATCTATTAGTGTTTGCATCTCAAATTGTTTGTAGATGCTGATTTTTCTACATTGGTGAAATTGGTAGTGTATTTCTCTTTGTAACCAAAGATCATTCAAGTAGATTGGA
The DNA here is from genome assembly GCA_029204225.1 of Diphasiastrum complanatum. NCBI lineage: Eukaryota > Viridiplantae > Streptophyta > Lycopodiopsida > Lycopodiales > Lycopodiaceae > Diphasiastrum > Diphasiastrum complanatum. The sequence continues at coordinate 8,703,072 of CM055101.1, read as the reverse complement.
TCTTAAGGATCTGAAATCTTTCACAGAGGAGACCTGAGAAGAGAACCTCACATGTAAGTTTCCTCATTTTGTTCTCACACTCTGCTACCTGCATATTCAATCTGTGATAGATGATACAATTATGTATGTCATAGATGTCGCAACAGTGATTACAACTTCATATTGAAAAATCTTTAATGCATACTGTTTTCTTCCATGTATTCATAAAGAAAGATTATAGCATGCTAAAAGAACTCGTAGACAATGTATTGTTATGTCTCAGGATAAAGTTAAATGCTAGATAGTTGTGATTTGAGGTGATGAAAGTTTTAGACTCTAGCAGGATTGCTAGTTTGCTCAGAATGATTGCTTTTTGTCTGAATACATGGAGAATGTCTTTAATGAATGTTGCTTGAGTGAATGTGATGAATGAATTAAGCAAGTCATCCTCGTCTCCTTGGAACACAAGAGTGAGGTAAAGCTCATTGTGGTTGGAACACACTACATGAGTTAAGAAGAAACCTGTTGTCAGTCTTCATCTAGAACCACAATAGTCAAGATAACCCATTGGAACACACAGTTCTTGACTATTCACTGTCAGCCATCACTAATCAAGATGGTTGGGGAATTGCACGCTACACTTGAACAGCTCCCATGACTACTTAGATGGAAGGGGTGTACTTAACGAATACTTAGGAAAGGGTCATATAATACAGCCATGATTCACTACCTAATGACAATAAGCATCAAGAATATTTTGTCCAAGCCTTCCCATAGGTCCTAATATTCAGTACACTACTACACCTTATTTGTATATCACCGTCCTTGCAGGCCTGAAAATAATGTACCAACAACGGATTGTGTCCATCTTTGGTGCTGCTAGATTAGCAGAGATCCTAGCAACTCCAGAGCCTTGCATATTACCACTGCTAGATTATGGTAGGACTAGGGATGTTTGTATTCAAGCATATTGAGAATCCATACTTCAAAAGTGATGTAAGATCAATACAGACCATTACTCATAATACAACTGCCTAATGCACGGTGAGCACTCCCATAGAGATTGATTGAAGGTAATCTCTCAGTTTCACATCAAAGTAGTGATGTCTGCTCAGGCCCGATAGGTGCTGCTTAACGCAATCATGCTCGTGTAGGTACTGAAACCATGGTCTCTTCAAATGATTGCACCATAGACTGAAACTCGACTAAAAACTGAGTGGTATTCGCACTATGAGGATGGTCAATGACGATAGTTCTTAGCTGCAGCAGTAATGATGGAATGCCTCAAATCTTTCATGGAGGATAGAGAGCAACATGATGATACTTCTGTGAGTCAACGCGCGTTTAGAGGATGCTCACGTTGTCAGCTAGGATTTATCTCCCTATCCCGTCCGTCAATGATCATGATCTGCATCAATCGCTCAGTATGCAGCCTCCACAAATATTAATCAAAGTACTTAATGCAACAACGCTGGTCAATCAGAATTTGGAGCTCTGAGACTGCCTATATCAACTCTTGAGCAGGAGTAGACTTAACCCGTAATCCATCGTTCTCATAATCAAAGTACCATTCTCTTGAAGCTCTTACGTACTTGGGTGATCAATACTCTTAGAAACGGACATTACTTAGAGTAAATGAGATGCCTTCAGCTACATATCTCTCCATGAACATATTGAAATCTACCACACTCTCCATCTTTGATATGTGTTGGCTCTGCGATAGTGATTTTGACAGATCAACTCAAGAAATTATTACACAACTATCAGTTCCACAATCGTTTCGGCTCTCATGAATGGAAAGTTGGTCACCATCACCCTCAACAAATTATGTAAAGAAGGAATATCATCATCGCACCTCTGCAAGGCTACGCGATAAAACAAACATCAGACCATAATGGTATGAAAAAATTGCTCTCTTTTCTCTTCTCTTTCGGCTCATGATTGAGTCTGTTAGATTCAAGAATGTAACGAGATGCATTCTTGAATATACATATCTTGGCATGCACATACCTAAAAGTGGCATCAAATATCCCAGGATGTATCCTATTTTGATTTAATGCAACCTTTGCCAATTCATTGCATGAATAACAAAAGTGTTGACCGTCGATAGGTTAAAAAATACAATATAAAAAAAAACAGTTTTAAGACAATCCATCCAATTTGGATCCAGGATTGAGATCCACCTCCTTGCGGCAAGTGTCTGTGTAGACCTGCTCATTCTCTACTCTATCAACATGCATGAATTTGCTATACATCTCATCATCTGATACATTGCAATATGAGCCGGATAACATTCCCGATTGATCCACTCTTTGTATTCCATTAGCATTCATTAATAGCTTATGTTTGTTACATCGGGCCATCAAGCAGTTGAAGAGGGAACCCTCATAGTTAAGAATAAATTCATTTGAGTCATGAGTTGGTGGCTCAACAGTAAAATGTGCAGTGTCCACAAAAGACAAAATAACACAATGCTCAGAACCATCTTGGCTGCGAGTCATAAACTCAGCTCTGTCAAAAACAAATTTGTCCTAAGGTAGATATCACAGATGACACCAAGAATTTCCACATTGTCCATGGAGAATTCGGACTCGCCAATTGATTTAGTGGATATTACGACAACGGCTTTCATATGAAGTCCACTGGAGCTTAGTTTTTGTTGCTCTTCAAAGTCATTTTAGTTTTCAAACTTTCACTCAAGCAACATTCCTTAAAGGCTTTCTCCATGCATTCAGACAAAAAGCAATCATTCTGAGCAAACTAGCAATCCTGCTAGAGTCTAAAACTATCATCAGAATTAACCAACCTCAAATCACAACTATCCTGTATTTAACTTTCTCCTGAGACATAACAATACACTGTCTATGAGTTCTTTTAGCATGCTATAATCTTTCTTTATGACAGGATCAAAGCTAAGTGGAAAACAACATAACAAGATACAACACCACTATGTGTTCAATGTCGTGCAATTACGAGAATGGTCGTACACGTCTCAAACACAAAGCTAACTAGGGGATCCCTGACATGTTCTATCGACCAAGCTGTGTCTCTATAGCTAATAGAGGTTTTCCAGGCCTCTAGAGACATAGCCTATAAAGGGTTATACTCACTTCCTCAGTCTTCTTGAAACTCATGACCTGCACTAATGATATCTTGCTTGCTTGTGAAGTTCCAGAGCTACCTCCTTCTCGTATTCTTCTCGAGGATCTCTTTCAGAATCCTTGATGATATCATTTAAGTTCCCTAACACATACTCTGGCAATGGATCGGGAAGCCCTAGACGCAATTCAGTATATTGGGTAAAGGATCCTCCTAACTCTTTCCACGTACAATCTTCACTCAACTCATACACTACAAGGGAACTACAGTCGGCATTATGTCTAACTTTGAATAGTCTATCTCCAACTAGAAGATGTCTATGGAAATCCCTGGAATAGAAATAATGATAAACCCTTCCATTTCTACTCACCTAGTTGAAGTCACCTGGTAGAGGTAGCTATCCCAATCCTAACCAAGTCATAACAATCCAGGCCCAGATCTCGTCCTAATAGCACTTTGAAGTTCTATGGAGCGTGTTGCTACCAAGACCCATGAGTCATTCATTCTAATGCACACGAATTCATTCTAATGTTTTGACTCTAAATCCCTCATTATGAACTTAAACGGCTAAATCCCCAGCCCTTACAATTCCAATGGTATCAGTTCTAGTGAAGCCCATCCAATTATTCCGACTACAGGGCAATACCTCCTGGGGTTTGAGGTCTAGGCCATATACTAGTTGAGTGCTTCTCTGATATGTCAAGCTCTCAATATAACTAACACTCCTCAATCAATAATCATTCACATAAACATCTATGCATGTGTGGGCTTCTAACATTTCTAGAAGAGGATCAAAATACAGACATCCCTAGTCCTACCATAATCTAGCAGTGGTAATATGCAGGGCTCTGGAGTTGCTAGGATCTATACTAATCTAGCAGCACCAAAGATGGACACAATCCGTTGTTGGTACATTATTTTCAGGCCTGCAAGGACGGTGATATACAAATAAGGTGTAATAGTGTACGGAATATTAGGACATTAATCCATTGTTGGTACATTATTTTCAGGCCTTTAAGGATGGTGATATACAAATAAGGTGTAGCAGTGTACAGAATATTAGGACCTATGGGAGGGCTTGGACGAAACATTCTCGATGCTTATTGTCATTAGGTAGTGAATCATGGTTGTATTATATGACCCTTTCCCAAAGTATTCGTTAAGTACACCCCTTCCATCTAAATAGTCATAGGAGCTGTTCAAGTGTAGCGTGCAATTCCCCAACCATCTTGGTTAGTAGATGGCTGACAATGAATAGTCAAGAACCGTGTGTTCCAACGGGTTATCTTGACTATTGTGGTTCTAGATGAAGACCAACAATATGTTTGTTCTTAACTCATGTAGTGTGTTCCAACCACAGTGAGCTTAACCTCACTCTTGTCTTCCAAGGAGACGAGGATGACTTGCTCAATTCATTCATCACATTCTCTCAAGCAACATTCCTTAAAGGCTTTCTCCATGCATTCAGACAAAAAGTAATCATTATGAGCAAACTAGCAATCCTGCTAGAGTCTAAAACTATCATCACCTCAAATCACAACTATCCTGCATTTAACTTTCTCCTGAGACATAACAATACACTGTCTACGAGTTCTTTTAGCATGCTATAATTTTTCTTTATGAAGACATGGAAGTAAACAGTATGCATTAAAGATTTTTCAATATGAAGTTGTAATCACTTCTGCGACATCTATGACATACACAATTGCATCATCTATCACATATTGAATACGCAGGCAGCAGAGTGTGAGAACAAAATGAGGAAACTTACATGTGAGGTTCTCTTCTTAGGTCTCCTCCAGCTCCAGCCCTCTGGAAATCAGAGACTAATCATGCAAAGGTTAGGCTTCCAGGAGTGTGTAGTGTTGCTGGAGTTCACCTTGTAGACACCAAGAAGTGTTGCTCCTAAGTGTAGACTGGTTGCCAGAATGACTAATAGCTGTGCAGGATCCAAAGTGAGCTCATGCAGTTCATGGACAACTTGATATCAGCTTCCTCATCAGTCCTCTACAAAGTATGTTTAGCAAGTTTCAATCGACAAAGCAACAGAGACACTTAGAATTTGCTTTGCACAGGAACACAGATCATGCTACAAAGTAACACAGACAGAAAATCACTCTCCTCAGCAAGCTCACGTAGCAATTGTATTTCTCAAAATGAAATTACACTGTACATATAGTTGTTCACTCAGGCAACCCATGCATGACCCAGGTTGCCGTTGGCCGGACGGTCCCGTCGACTTGCCTCGTGGCGAGGCCAACTGATCCTTATCCACTGATAGGACCCATAGTACAGTAACACAGTGATTCTAACTTTATTTCTAACTCTCTCCCTTAAAGTAGAGTCACTTTTTATATAGTCATATACATAGCTTTAAAGTCAACAAACTTTAAATACAGAAAGTTTTGATCTAAACTTATCAAACTTTTCTCCATGGCTTAATGAAAATATCAGCTAGTTGTTCTTCTGTGCTACAATGAACAACATGAATTTCACGACTCAGCAGTCTCTCACGTATGAAGTGATATTGAATCTCAATGTGTTGAGTTCTCGCATGGAACACTGGATTCTTTGCTAGCTGAATGCCACTCTGACTGTCGCTATGTAAAGTCGTAGGATTTTTTTGCTTTATGCCAATTTCTTCCAAGATTTGTCTCAACCATATAGCTTCTTGTGTAGCACTACACATTGCCTTATACTCTGCTTCTGTGGTGGAAAGAGCAATTTTACTTTGCTTCTTACTAGACCAGGAAAAGCAATTACCACAAAAACTGGAATATATATCCTGTGGTGGATCTACGATCATCATAGTCACCTCCCCAGTTCGCATCCACATAGCCACACAACTCAGGTAAACCATCATGCTTCCTGTAAATCAAGCCATACTCTGAAGTGCCTTTCACATAACGCAAAATGCGTTTAGCTGCTTTCCAATGCTGAGTAGTAGTATCTTGAGATGTATCCTCATGCTCATCACTCGGAAGGTCAATGAATGGATCATCATTAGGTGGTATCCTCACTATACCATTTTTCCTACTGGATGTGTCTATCTTCTCAACATCTCCGTCTTCATACATCTTGGATTCATCAAAGATAACATCTCGGATTATATGGATTTTGTTTTTGACTGGATCAAAACATCTATAGCCCTTCACGCGATCATCATATCCTAGGAATATGCACTTGATAGCTTTTACATCAAGTTTATGTCTTTCTTCCTTAGGAATATGTACAAAGGCCTTACATCCAAAGATTCGGAAGTGGTTCACCTTTGGCTTCTTCTTTGTGAATGCTTCCTCAGGTGTTATTTTTGGTATGGCAATGGTAGGACTTCTATTTTGAAGATAGACTGCCGTGTTACATGCTTCTGACCAAAAATCTTTTGGTAATTTCATCTCAACTAGCATAGATCTGGCACTTTCCACAATCGTACAATTTTTGCGCTTAGCTACACCATTGAGAGCAGGGGTATGAGCTTGCATAAATTGTCTTTTAATCCCACATTGATCACAAAGGTCATTGAAGTCATTAGACTTATACTCACCTCCACTATCTGATCTTAGGACTTTGATCTTCTCACCTGTCTGATTTTCGACCAAGTTTTTGAAGTTTTTGAAGTTCTCAAAAGCATCTGATTTCTTCTTCAAGAAGTAGATCCACGTCTTACGTGACATATCATCAATAAAGGTCATGAAATAGAAGGCTTTTCCTAAGGGCATGGTCCTCATAGGCCCGCATAAATCTGTGTGGATTAAATCTAGGATGTTCTTTGCTCTTGCAACACCTCCTTTATTGAACTTCTCTCGATGCTGCTTCCCATATATACAAGATTCGCACATCGATTTCAAGTGATCTTCTATGGTAGGCAGTCCTGTTATCAAAAATGGAAAAAAAATAAAGGTAAATGGGTGCCACTTGATCAAGACTTGGAAGCCAGTGGACATTCAAAACGAAAAAATATTGATATTATATACAATGATGTCGTTTTGACGTGTGTTGAGATGGAAGAAGATTGGAGTCTAAATTACACCAAGCGGGAACTGTTGTTCCTACAAGATGTTCCACTTTCAGACTTCAGATTCATTTTCAATGGTAAACTCGTAAGTAACTATAAACACTCAATCTTTTATGAATAGTTTCAATCAAAACTTTCTAATACAATCTCTGTACTAATTGTAACTCACTTTGTATTAGTTTTATGCAGGTACGTAAAAGACATGAGCTCGAGATCAAATGCAGAGATATTGGCGAAACAATCCAACTTATGGAAGAACATTGAGATTCACTATCAGCAAATACATGCCAATCATCATGTCTTTTTATCAATATAGAAAATTGCATTCCAGTATTACACTATGAACACAACTTGATTGTAAGAATCTATATTGATATCAATAAAAAAAACCCATAAACGGGTTGTTTACATGTAAAATGATTGTATCTTTTTTTGTTGATGTATCTCTATTTACAAATAGATCTCTATTCAATCGATTTTTCTATATTTTCTTTACCAGTATTAGGAACTGATAAAGGAATAGCTCCTATAATCTTGCCTTCCTCTGTTTCGGGAAAGGCCTCAATGACTTTTAAGCCAAGAGGACTCTCTACTGTAATATAGCCTTCCTCTGTATTAGGAAGGATTTCTATTTCTTTTTGATCATATATAATAAGATCTGCATCCTCAGACAACCCGAAAGACTATTAAGGCAGGAGCAACTTGATTTTGAGGGCCCTCGATCTCAAGTGCAATGCTTACACCATTATGGGCATAGGTTATGATCAACGCTTGCCGAAATCTATATACATCGTCAGGAGTATACGGCTCAAGAGTGAACTGTCATCACAAAACACGAGAATCAGCAAATTACAAACAATGATAGTAAAGAAATACGAATCAGAATGAAAGAAACTACAAATGAACAAAATATTACCTTTTCAATATCTACATCCACTTGTAAACTATACCACTCAAAAAATAGCTTCGTATTGTACAGGACGGACCATGCACAACTAAAAGCGTCCTTTTGCTATACACACTGCATATATAGAATGAAAATTAGTAATGTTATGATAGATTATTTATATGGTTATCTCTCCAATTGAGGTTGCTGTTGTCGGTATTTCCCGAACGACATCATGAAGTAGAGAATCAAATTCTCTATGTGTATTTGCAGTTGAGTTTAATTTTACACATAGAAAATTTGATACTCCCTGAAAACTAAACTCCATGCCCAATAGATGATGCAGTTACAACCAGTACCATGAACTTCCCCACGAGCAGTTAGCATTACACATTATTGTGTACTGAGCCTGTCTACAATAGTTGAAGAGAAGTTTTGTCCCAAACATAAGTTCGATTGGGTATGTTATGTGGGGACCACATCGCCAGTAGAGGTCGCCAAAATATTAGCCGGGTCTTTGACATGATGAATCAGGCTAAACTAGAGAAGAAATGATATGTTATTTCATCAAATATGATACTTAGTGTGACCGGCAAAAATTTTGGCCCGTATAGCCATAGCCGAAGGGGTCCCAGTCCACCCAAAATGGACTACCGAGAGGCTTGATAAGTAAATCAGCCTTAGAAATGGTTGTGTAATTTATGTTTTGATCCGTGATCTTACCGAATTTTCGGTGGATTGCCAATGTAACCGAGTTTTATATTAATATAATATGATGTTTGAGACTTTTTTCAGGTTCTCCTTTCATCCAGCCTATGTGGAAATAAGAGACTGGCCATTATTTTTTAGCACCTAGATATTTGGAAAATGTCAAGAATTTTCGACAAAGACCAACATTCTTCTCCAACCAATCTTTTTGGACCAAAAACGTCAATTAAAAGTCGAATGAGAAATACCATTATCAGAAAATTGGGCACTACAAGTATCAAATATCACACTAGGACAATGGGCGACGGGACCAAAATGGGCAAAACCTTCATACTTAAGGAAGTACCTAAATGCATAAGGGCCACCCAAAGATCAATAATCAAGAAGGACTGGAAGATTTATTCTGCTAAGTAAATGGAGCATTTTCGGAATCACCATTATCGTCATAGAGTTCATGAACTTCTAATTCCTCCACAACTCCGTCTATTGCCTGTTTAAGTGTCATTGTCGCATCTTTCACTAATAAAGTTCGAGTTGCGTGGAATGACCTGGGTAGGGCTCGAAGAAAAAAACTAAGCTTCTTTTCCTTAAAAATTGTATTTTCTGTACCAGAATTCTGCAAGGAAATAAACAGATTTAATCTTTTGCATGAATGTGTTCAGGTCTTTGTCGTCCCACTGTAGGTAAGTTAATTGGTCTTCCAAGAACATGATTTGATTATGAGATCGAGTCTCATTCTCGGTTTGCAATTCTTCCCATAAATCCTTTGCGATTGAAATTGATGTAAGATCTAACATTTTATTGTCATGTACTGAAGACGTAATAATTGCTATAGCTTTGTCATTTTTTAAACTCCATTCTTGAAGTTCCTTGCCAGGAGTAGCTACTGGCTTCTCCTCAATTGGTTCTACCCATTGCCATAGACCTTCGCCCTTCAACAAGAGTGAAGTATTTAACTTCCAAATCAAGTAGTTTGAACCTTCTGGATCCAAGATCGTAGTGATCTTAGCTTGAATGTTGATGATCGACGACATCTTCTAATTCTGAATAACCTCTAGATAGTGAATGCTAAGAGGGGTACGAAGATACCACTGCATCGATTCTGATTCATTTTGATATCACTGTATCAATTTTGAACCTGTACATTCTGACACCACTGTATCAGATTTAATTCCGTATGCTACAATACCACTGTAGGAAAAATAGTAATTATTCTTCCACAGAGAACACGATTCAAGTTCGAATATATCAAACTAATATCAGTGTCTTCAATCGGAATTGTATCTGATCTATGTACTAGTAGAACAATATTAGTTTTGATTGAATATGCGGGCAAAAATTATGTGGGGAAGTAAGAGACAACTTAAGACAATTTTAAACAATTAGAAATTGTTGATCAAAAACAACTTTATAATTTTGAATCTGATTCAGTATACATCTCTTGTTGTCTTATCTCACTGTCGGTGTGTCTATGATTGAATGAGTTGGTTACAATGAGTAGAGCACATGTATTTATCTTGCTACAAGACAGGTCTTTTGGCCTTTCATTTATAGGTCTTTTGGCCTTTCAATTATGTAACGGTAGATCTTACCGTTTACGACGGTTGATATTCAAATAGACGCTTCATTTTTAAAGTCGCATAATTTCTATTCACGAATATTTCATGAAAGTCTATCTCTTCTACTCAGCTTTGTGTTTCGTGAATTATTTGCAACAATTGTCTCTTCGTGACATTTTCATGTTTTGTGAATTGTTCACGACAGATGACCAACGTGTGAAGTAATTAATAAGTACTGGGCTATGGAAAAATTTATACATCAATTTTGATTATAGTAAAATATGAGAAAATGGTGTATACTTGATTAACTGTGGTGTGGGTAGGCATATATACATTTGAATTGCTTTATAAAATGAGTAATCATTAACAATTATATGAATTAATTTTCTAGGAAGTGCGGAAGCGCACTGAATATCGTTACATGTGGACGTAATACAAAATATTGTTCATACCAGTGGTAGGATGTTACAAACTCTTGTGTCAAGTGAATTTGAGTAGGATTGTATGATAATTTTTATAACGGGTGCTTGGAAAATGCTATGTATACCCGATTTCATTATAGTTTAGCAACTAGATTAATCGTAGCACATAAGTTGCGATTATGTTACGGGTTGTGCACATATCTTGCGGTGTTACAATGACATTGTTACGGTCCCTTCAATTCAGAACAAATATGATAGTGAACGGCTGACTGATTACATTCATACAAAGTGATGAGTCCAGTCAGAGTAGTACAAATGTTGGCAAGAGTCGGATTTGAAGGCACAGGCAGTATTGGCATGGGCGGGTTTACAGGGCAAAATGAAGGTAAACAATTCCGAAATCTTAACATGAAGTTCTATTTTTTTTTGTGGCGGAGTATTTTTATGAAATTGAGCAAAGTTTCAAGGCACACAATGATGTACATTATAGTTTGCTTGCGACATTGCGACTACATAATGCACCTCCAAATGATTTGGCAAAGCTCCAACAATAATACATTCTGGAATAAACAAAAGAAGTAACAATCTAGTCTCTGGAAGCTAGCAAGAAGAGCAAATAGCAATGTCTTGCCATCCCTTTTTACAATGAAAAATTGATGTTGGAAACTGAAATCATTTTACCAAGAAATGCATTTTTCTTCAAAAGACAATCCTTGCACAAAACTTCTAAAATAAATTGATATTCAATAACAACTTATTTTTTTGTCATTTGGCTCTTTTGCAATTCTTAAAATGATATAGAATTTGTGTGTCAAAAAAATCAATTTAATTTAAGCATTTATGAATAATAATTTTGAGCATCCTTCATACTAGACATCGATATGTGGGATCGTTCTCGGGTATCATATACTGCCAATGATACGACAAGTCAATACCGCATATCAACCTGTTGTATCATTTGTTAAAAAAAGACTTTTTGTAATAATAGAGTCATTTGTAGATGACACAAATCGATACCAGGTATGTGTCGTATCAAATTGAAAAATGATATGAGAGATCGATACCGAGAAATCGATACCGGATATCGATCTGCCATATCAAATTGACAAATGATACGAGAGATCCGTACTGGGTATTGATTTCTCATATCATTTTTCAATTTGATAAGGCAGATCGATACCCCGGTATCGATTTCACGTATCAAACTGACAAATGATACTAGAGATTGATACTTGGTATTGATGTCTAGTATCATTTGTAAATTTGATACTATAGATCAATACCAGATATCGATTTTCCATATCATTTGTCAGTTTGATACGGCAAATCAATATCAGGTATCGATCTGTCGTATCAAATTGACAAATTTTAGTGACAAACTAAAAAAAAAATATTGTTTTTTAAATGAACATTTTGACAATTTTCTGTCTACTTTCTCTTTAGTTTTAGCAAAATTGGTTCGCATGCATATTCTATATTGAAAATAACCGACTCAAAAGAGAGTTTTATGACTGTTTGGTAACTTTCTCATACTGTAATAGCAAACCCACGCAAAAGATCAAATTTAAAGTCTAGGAGGGATTTGTTACTCCTAAGGCGACACATAAGAAGCGGAGGACTGGTCATCCCGGAGGTGCGGGTGACTCACCCACAAAAGTCTCCACCGTCTGTGATAATCCACAGCCAAAAAAAGATTGTTGTAGCAAAATTTTCTGAAAACATTAGTTATCATTGATACGAGGAATATTAGTGGGCTATCATCACAAAAGATGATAAACTATGCTTGGTCATGTCCAGAAATAAAGGTATAGCTCCATTTAGTGGACCAAAAATGCTTGGTCGAATACGTGATAATTACTATGATGAGGACGACGATTCCAAGATATTGTTCAAGACTGACAAAAAAGGCTCTTTCAAGGAGCTGTTCTTTTTTGAAAGCAGTTGTAGTGTCAAGAATTGCCTCCCTATATAACGATCACCAAATGAAGATCTTCAGGAATCCTGTCACATGCAAACCAACAGGACACATGTGGAGCATGAACCACCCAACCACTACAGGCTACTCAATACCCTAAGCCATAGTTAAGAACACAAGAGAGGAGAGGAGAAACTAGTTCAAGAAACTGAATTCACAATAGGGAGATGCGCAAGTTTCCATAGGATATATTTCTCTAAGAGAGAGAGAATATTCCTCCTAGGATCCCCATGCAACATGTGTTGAGCTACTGACGTCCTATTCTTGCATTAAAGCAGTCATTCACCATGCATGTGCTCCTATGTCCAATTATAGGTCTGGGCCCTCATATGATTATTGATTACTTGATACGACCACGTCCGAAATGACGTAGCATAACTAAGAACCACATACAACTGGAGTGACCAGCTACCCACGTCAAGAATTATTCCGATGCCCTTGTACAGGACATGGACATAACATTCTTCCCCCTTGAACCACTTCTATCTCTATAAGTGAAACCAAGGGAAATTCTTCTTTATGCTTTCGACCCACTCCCATGAATCATGATCCTCAGTCTGTCCCTTCCACCTGATCAAGCACTTAGAAACAGAACAATTTCTCAATTGTTTATCTCTAGTTCTGAGTACTTTGTCATATTCCAAAAGAACACTAGGCAATAAGTCCTCCAAATGGGTAAGATCTTCCTCTGAACCAACTAGGTCACCTTCATGTGAACTTGATTTTAGACGGCTTACATGAAACACATGGTGAAGATCTAGTTCGCCAACTAAAGAACCAATTTTCTTTATAATCTGAAATGGTTCACAATATCTATATGTTTGCTCTTTCTATGAAAACCTCCATTTTTGAAGATGAAAAATACCCAGTCCATGCCCAAATAGACTATCAGTGTGAATCAAATGTGAACTAGCCTTAAAGACTTTTTATGGTTTATTTGAAATCCAATTTTGGTTTCCCACTAAAGAAACTCACTTTTTATATGAATATATAATACCCAGGTATGTTGCAAAGCCATTCTTGGAAATCAAAGAAAAATCGTGAGTCACGTAGGCATTTACAACATCTAATTTCAGAGAGTTCAAAGCAAGAAATTAAGGCTAAAATGTCTAGAACTTGCAAGTTGAGGAGAAACAAATACTAGTGAAGACAAAATCTGCAACAATGACATAAAACATTAAGAAGGTAAAGGATGGGGAATGGATTGTGGGCCAAAATTGAGAGCCATGTCTATTTATCCCACTATTGTTGAAAAACATACCAATGATGTTGATGAACTGTTTACTTGCTCTACATTTGTTTGTGTAGCAACATGCTCCCTAGTGGATATTGACAAATGTTAGCCGATATTTTTGCACTCAAAATCCAACTAAGATGTGGATTTCAAAGCAACTTTTTCGTCTAAAGTATGTAGTAAATTATCAAATGCGATAGGTAGTCAACATGAAATTGGCGAAAATAGACACTGTTGAAGGGATCCCATACCCCAAATTAAAAAGACCACTCAAAAGACCATAGCTGAATGGTGCTTTGGCTATCACACGTAGCCTTACTTTGTAGGATGCCAATGTCTTCCATCATTCTTCTTAACCATATTGTCTCCTACATAGCTGAACATAGAGCTTTGTACTCTGCTTCTATGGTGAAAAGAGCAATTGTATCCTGCTTCTTACTAGACCAAGAAAACACACCATCACCAATACGAAAAGCATAACACGTGGTGGATCTTCTGTCATCTACATAGCCTGTCCAATCCGAATCTATGAAGCCTTGCAAAACTGGTAAAGTGTGTTGTCTCTCATATAGCAATCCATGGGTTAGTGTCCTTTTAATGTAATGAAGATTTCTCTTTGCCGCTTTCCAATGAGCCTCCCTAGGCATAGCCATGAATTGACTCAGAACACTTACAATCGTAGCTAATATCAGGATGAGTAGGTTGGAGATAAATCAATTAACCACCCTAATTGATGAAACAAAATAGCATCAAATAGCGCACTCTCCTGGTTAGAAAGTTTCTTACCAACCTCCACAGATGGAGACATTGGCTTATTATTGCACATCTTGGAATGTTTCAAAATTTTATTCACGTAACTCATTTGCATGAGTGCAATACCAGCACGTCTTTGCCAAATTTTCACTGAAAAAAAAACAGAAGTGCATCTAACCAAGGTCAATCATATCAAAGTTGGAGGATAGATCCTTTTTTATAGCACTAATCAAATCATCATCATTGTCTGTGATTATGAGGTCATCTACTTAAAATACAATCAATGTGATGCTAGAGTCGCCAGCAAAGTATTAAAGGTTGAAACCTGAAAAAAGTGTGTATCAAACCTCTAGACAAGAGATACTTATCAAAGTGGCTATACCAAGCATGCCTAAATCCATACAAGGCCTTCTTCAATCTGCTATGCCTTGTATCACAAACCCACTAAGTTGCTCCATGTACATTTCTTCTTAAAGCTTACCATTCAAAAAAAGAGGACTTTACATCCATTTGATATTGACTCCTCCCAAATAATGTCGCCAAGGCAATCACCATGCAAAGTGTGTGTTCCACTTAGCCACATGAGCGAAGGTCTTCTCATAATCAATGCCCTTACTCTACGGCGTAGCCTTTTACTACAAGCCTTGCCTTGTGTTTTGCAATGGTTCCATCGGTATTGTACTTCATCCTATATACCGATTGTTGCCAAATGGGTCCTCTTTCTCTTTGGAAGATCCACTATCTCACAAAGATCCATTTATGTGCTTTGATCTTTGGCTTAATTGGGAAGGCACATCTAGCTTCATTAGCAATGAAAAATTTATGCATCTACTACACATAGAAGATGTAAACTCAATAAGAACTTGTCTACAACAGCCAAATCAACAATAGTACTCAAACATGGGAACTCATACGCATAAGAAAAATGCCATTCAATACACAAGAATCCACTATATCATCACAAATATGCAAAAAATGGATGTAGAACCCAAAGAGATGTCTTCCATAAGAATGAATGAGAGAAGAATGAGGTAGTCTATGAATTTCTCCCACACTTGTATGCCTATTTAAAACAGCCTCTGGCCCTCTTTGGATGCTCTTACACAAGCTAATCTACTTATGGAAGTTTCTAGATCTCTTCCAAACCTAGATCTAAGATGACTAGATCAATGCATCTCTACTAACAAATTAGAGTAGGTCCAAATTTGACCTTAATCAACTTGCCTAAGTTGTCAGAAAAAGTAAATCCATTATTATTGGGCCTTATTACTTTATGAAGTCTATTTCTAAGACTAAAAATGCATATTGGCCTCAAAAGTGTCAAATAAAATCAACTTGACTAAGCTATACTAGTAGATATTGAGTCACACCTCAACTAGTTGTACACACACAACTTTGATATAAATTTAGAATAATCTCCATCCTAAGTAAGACCTTCTTTCTATGGTTTCATAATAGCTTTCATAATTGATATACATAATAGTGTCCACATTGGATGCTTCACTATTTCTTACATCAATTTTACATATCAAGATGTAACTAGAACATAAAAAACCAAATAGAATGTAAATGGAATGATTCCTCCATGATTTTGTTGCCAAATTCTTATGAAGTACCATGTGTCCCTAATAAACTATGTCTCAGTAGAGCTTAACCTCAGGATGAGGGAAGTTGGATGATGCTATAAGAGACAATGCCTATTTTATTCTTTCCCAAAAGATAATGAAATATGGATAGTGATACTATTAGCGGGTATTTGATTTGCAATAGCTTTTGTCTAGTTCAAGTATTAGTCTGTGTGTGCACTATTTGCTCTTATTCTCAAGGTAATTGATATTACGTTACGACATTTCTTTCTTAAGCTAGTTGGATTTCCTATTGTGTTTTTGTTGCCCTAGATACAAGTAGAATAATTAACTTTTCTATATTTTTTGCTCTCGTCACCAAATCATCTCCACATTTTGTTATATTGAAGGTAATAAAAAACTTTTTTTCTGAATTTAATTCATCAATTTAGATACATAAGCCTTCTATCTTAAATATTTAGTCTTTGGAATAGATGTCAATGAGGTTGATTCTTTACAACGGATTCTTGTTCATGCCTATCAATGCTTATACGACATCTCATCTACAAAGCATGATATTTGACTAACATAAAAAAACATTATGATTTTTCCATGTTCATTTGACATTACACCCCTAATAATTTCTCAATCTTTCCATATACAGAGCACAACTATTGCCTTTCAGTCCGTAGTGCATCGCTTTCGCATATAGACCGTAATCATTGTCCTTTTGATTCGCTACTGCTTCAGTGTCTACCATAATAAGACCACTTCTAGACTGCAATCATTTCCTTTTGGTTGCCTTTGGTTCATCCAACTTCATCTCAAACCGTAAAGAGACCGTAACCATTGACTTGGTGGGTTGCCTTCGGGTCTCATTAGAGGAAGTTTAAAACACGAAAAGGGCCTTTTGTCAAGATTCCTTTTTCATTTTTATTCACCTTATATTCACTTCTTTTGTACATGTGGCCCAATAGTTTCTTGACATAGTGGCTTTA
>CM055101.1:8554786-8675879 GCA_029204225.1 Diphasiastrum complanatum | reverse complement strand
CGACGAGTTTTCTTGTTTTAGGTTACCTTAGACAATAATTCCAATTGGAGATTGTAGAATTTGCAAACTACTTTCTTCCTGGTAAATAAATTTTTTATTAACCAACATAAATAAGAACTGCAATCAACCATATCCATACATTTAACAGTTTTCCCAAAGCAGAAAGCATATACGGATTAGAAATATCAACATTTCCATTCAATTCTATGAGTGAGCCGTTATGTAAGAACGACAAACTGTGTGTTCATAGTTTTTCTTCACAGAGTCGTTCCTCTCATAGAACCACTCTCTACCAAGTATAACATCTACCCTATCTAGATTCATAATATGAAAGTCTAATTTATCCTTGTAGGCTTGAATCTCTATTGGTAGACGTGGGACTATCCGGTCCCAAACTTGGCTTTCTGCTCCAGTTGCCAGCTTCACTATGTATCGGTGGTCACTTTGCCTTGTTTCTACCTTTAGCTTCTGCAACAAATTAGCGTTAATAAAATTATTTGTGGAACCATCGTCAAATAAAACACTTACGGCTTGACCACCCACAACCCCCTTCATCCGAATGAGGTCATGAGGGCCAAAAACAGCCGTATTAAAACAACAATGCTCACACACAGAATTACTAGCAAAGGAAAGATCTACACTAGATATGCTAGAGTTACCTGGCATCTTAAAAGATGCCCCTTTTGAAGGTTTCTTGGTCCAAGGTAGATCTTTTCTTCGATTTCCCTGAACCTGAAGCCCCTTCCTTTGCCTTATCTTTCAATTTCTTTGGAAAGAAAGGCCTCTTACCCTTTACGTCGGGCAAGACACCAGTCTCAGGCTTTGCCATCGTACGAGTATCATCGTAGATTCTGGCGAAGCGAACGGCATCTCGAGGGTAAGAGGCTGGTTCCTCCTGACGTCTAGCTGGTAGTCTCTTGGCAACCCAAGTATAAAATGCAACTTTACTAGCAAGGAATCTATTCTAGTTGCAAAACGAGAATGGACCTCTTGAAATTCCTGTAAATATTGATCCAGGGGCCGGTTCCCCATACGGATCGTTGCATACTGACGGTAAAATTCAAAATCATCAAGAATAGGAAGGAAGGCCGCCTTAAAGGCCTTACAAGAATCCTCCCAATTTCTAGGAACTTTAGGCTTACCCCTTATATCTTGCCACCAGGTAAATGCTTTACCTCGCAGGTACATGACGCGAGATTGATCTTGTTATCCTCGGATGAATCGTGCATGGAAAAGTGAAAATTCCATCGATCCAGCCATTGCAAGACCGCCTCCGGGGTTCTATCCTTCTTTTCCCCAGCAAAAACTTCAGAAGTAAACAAGGGTTGATGCACCAATTGCCTTAGTGTGTCAATTCCTTGAGGTCCTGCTGATCCCGACTGTGCTTAGCTTGCATATCCACAATCTGTTGTTGTAGACTGTTAATAGCCAGCATCAAAGCATCAGGGTCTAAGACAGAGGCAAATACTGTAGCCTCATGAACAGGGGACATAGGCTGTGTAGTAGGAGTAGGCTCCATTTTTACAGAGAGAAGAGAGGTGAATTAAGAAGAGATGATAGAAGAGAATCAAAAGCTACTCAAGGAAAGTAGATACAAGGCTACTCTTGCTGTCTCTTCACAAACCAGATGGTATTGTCCATGGCTGCCAAGAGGAATAAGAGAGAGCAAGAAGAAGGATGCACCACCACCTCCACCTCTTCTTCCCAAAAAAAACTCATGCATAGGAGAGGTATGCCTCCCTCTCCATGCTTTCCTACAAACTGCCAAGTGGCCATACGTTGCCACCTTGGCACCACAGTAGGATACTGGCCACCCACCAGAATTCTGGCCAGTAGGCAGCCAGATCCCCCTGTACCCTCATCACTGGCTAACATTCCTTTTCTGGAATGATCAGATCAGAAACGAGGTTCCATCGTTGTTTTCCAACGGGAGATGGTCAAAAGCAACTTTATTTGACATTTCTGGCCCGTGAAACAAAGACTCGGGCCTCCAATCTTGAGCGGAACAGATTTCCGCTTGAAGGTGCCACCTGTCCTAACCCGGACAGTGCCATGTGGCAGCGCTAAGGAGGATCCACCACAAGTTTTTTGATGTATTACTCCATCGCTGCTCAGACAGCGAGCAACCACCTTTTTTGCGCTGGGAGGGGACCCTTGACACCGTCCGTTACCTCAACCTGAAGCGGAATTGCAAGTTGAGGAGGACTGCCACCTGTCCGCCTCTGGACAGTCCACGTGGCACGCTGCTAAGGGCCCCACAACTGTTTTTTTTTGAAAAATTTCATCCAAAAAAACAAAAACAGCAAAGAAGGACAAACACACAAAAGTGCTTTAAAAACACGATTTAAGCCCGTTTTGAATTCCGTTAGAAGCATCGTAAATTACAAGACATCTACCACGGATCAACGCACCTGCTTTCAGCATGCAGTGGCTCTGATACCATATGTTACAAACTTACTTACTGCAAACCTCCAGGTGCCGGTTAACAACAAGAGACCGAACGATTCATGTTCCACCCTGCCATAGGACCTAGTCCGGGTCCACCCACCGTGCCCTGGTCTGTGACCGTATCAAGCTGGATCCGACCTCCATCCCAGACGGCGTCCCATACCACCGCCTAGGCTCTCAGCCATCTCCTGCCTCACGCTAGCAACACATCCTGGCCTGCACACGCTCTCCATTCACCTCCTCCTAGGTAGACAGAATGGATGGCAAATGAGTCCTCCCCTTGTATACCTCCAAGGAGAGAGACTCCAAGCCATGTGCACTCCTGGATCATGACACGTGGCAACCATGCAGGTTCACGAGTCACCGGTCAAGTCTACAGGCCCAGTCATCGTCCAGTCTCAAGTCTGGGTTTGGGACCCAAGAGAGTTGGGTCCCTAACACTTAGACATTTACCACTTATATCCACTTTGAACAAAGTCCCACTTCTACTTATGGAATTTCTTTGAGCGTGGGTTGTGGCTCCACCTTGCCATTCCAACACTCCCCCTCAAAGTGGGGCACAGGTCACGTTGCCTGCTCTGATACCATGTAAGAATTTGGTGGGCTTTCAACGGATACAACTTAACCTTTCTGGTTCAGAGGTTGCACCGTGATGCAACTTAACCTTTCTGGTTCAGAGGTTGCACCGTGATGCAACTTAACCTTTCTGGTTCAGAGGTTGCACCAAAATCATGGAGCCTTTTGCCCCTTCCGTGAGCCGCGTTCCGGGATCCCGTCCCCGGATGCCTAGCCGCCCACGAATCCAAGTGCTCCCCCTTACGTGCAAAGGGGCTGGTACTAGGGGACATTAAACACTTAGACATTTACCACTTATATCCACTTTGAACAAAGTCCCACTTCTACTTATGGGATTTCTTTGAGTGTGGGTTGTGGCTCCACTTTGCCATTCCAACATAAAGAGCATTCAGATTATAGGAGAATTGAGCAAAGCTCTAACACACCGGAATGAATTGTGGTGGGGCGCCAACCTACATATTTAGTTTCTCTAATCTATGTGAAAAGCTAAAATCCTAAAGCAAATAGCAAAAGAACAAAAGCTAATTGTTAAAATTACTACTTATATTGGGTAAAGACCCAAGATGTATTTCTAAGTAATAAAACAAGTCCTAATCTAGAAGTAGTGCTCCCACCTACATGCAAAAGCAATAGAAAACGAATTTATTATAAATAGTAATGCTCCTAACACAACTTAATGGCCCCTATAATAGCATGCAGGCATGGCCATACTCACACTAAGGGGTATCAAATAAACATGAATTCCTAACAAATAATTGGATGAGAACACAAGACAATAGGGAGCTCAATTTGCTAAGAAAAAGGTGGATGAGTACTTGAGGAGGTTACATAGCTACATGATTTTGAGGGACTACAATGGAGGTTACATAGTTACAACATTTTGATGGTTCACCAGATGTTGTCGAAAGAGCAAAGCCATTTGTAGATGAGCCACCTTCTATTTTAGTTATGATCGAGGATGAAGCACAAAATGTTCCAATTGCAACAAAGTTTTCTAGATTGTAAACATGATGGTCCAATTGCGAGATCTATGATGATTTTTATCTAGATGGTTCACATGATGTTTAAGTTGTAGCAAAAGTTTTGAATTTGTGTGGTGAGGCATACACAGATACATCCAAGGGTCCTACATATGCGATTTGAGAGGCAATAGTGGCACATGATCTTCTTGATGCAACATAGGCTAGGTTCTATCATCTCAAATGCTATTGATGAGCCACGAGATCATAATCATGAGGGTTCTATAGATACAAAATAACCACATCTTGTACATGAGATATTGTCTCAAAGTCAATTTGGTGAACGTAGGTGCCCCATAGATTCCACTAGCTCCTATCGTGCTTTCTTCAATTTTGCTAGAGGTATGTGTTTCTCTTATTGCCACAATCCCCAAGGATACATAATTCTCTAGGGTGTTGTTAAATTTTTTATAATGTCATAGCATTTGGTCCATGCAGTGTAGCAACAAACCGTTTGAAACTTCCAAACATGAAATGTTTGAAACACTTTGCAAACATTTGGAAAAATGACCATGCTTTTGAAACGGTTTTCTGATTTTAGGGCTTTCAAGAGAATCATTCTTGCAAATCTAGAAAAAAATGCCCATTAATTATGTATACAATAAACAGCATCAAAGTGGAGAGCATCGGCAATGCAGACATCACAATATCAGTACAAACATGCGATGTATTTTGAAGTCATGATGCTTAAACTTAAATGAAACCTTAAATTTTTAATCAAAAACAATACCTCATATCATATCAAGAGAATGGAGATTGCAAATTAAGCCTGTCGTGCTTTAACCAAGATTCAAACTTGTTTCAAGTACAAAGTTTTGTTTCAATTATCATGTAATCTGTTGTACAACTCTGAAGAATGAATTCAAGTTCTAACTAGTCACCACAAGAAACATAGCCGCATATGTTGTGTCACTTATAATGTAACTAAGTATCCTCATGGCCTGTGACGGTCGTCCTATGCTGGATCATCCTCGAGGTCCAGATCCTCTCTGACCTCCAAATCCACATCATCCTCATCATCCAAATCCATGGTAGTATCAATCTGAGGCTAAGTGGGATCAGGAGCCATGCCTTGCAAATTCAATCCCTTCCTCCACTCAGCTGCAAGAACAATCATCCTCATCTCTCTCTTCCTAGTCTTGCAATTTTAGTTCTGGATATTAACCAGCTTCTCCATGGTGGCAATCTTCAACTTCCTTTTTATTTGTGTGATCGAGGGTCAACAATTTTAGTGATCTCATTTGTGTTCTCACCTGTGAGCCTCTTTAAAATTATCATCCAGCCAGCGATGACATCCTCATAAGCTTCTTGCCCCGTGCTATGCTACTGTGAATGCAAAACATGCCTTGTTGCATGCAATGGTGAGTGCATCACCTCCAATCATGCCATGCATAACTCCTCCACAATTGTATTGTCCTCTATCATGGCTCTGTGGCAGGAGTTTCCCTTAACCCCTCTATGAGCTCATAATACATATTTAAATGTCATGGTGGCTTCCTATCTATCCACAATTTTTAGCAACCTCAAGATAGGACTCAAGAGGTTTACAATCTTCTGAACATCTTCCCAAAAGGTAGCCTTGAGGCTTGATACAATGCTTTCGGTCTTGGGGCAAAACTCAGACCTGCATGATGGCAATCGATGCCACTCTTCACCAACCACAAGGCGACAAAGGGCTGCCCTTACATTCGATAAACTTCCCAACCTGATGTAGATTAGCTGAACCTAGTTTCAAAGGGTATCATAAGCTCATGGCTACTCAACTTACAAAACGAGGCCAACATTCTAGAATGAGAAATGATAAGCATGGCAACCTTGCGTGCTGTTTGAAGAATTGGATCAAACCATTCTAAATCACCAATGTCTTGTTTCAGTGCCACTAGCATCCCCACTAAATAGGAAAATTGAGCTATAAACACTAGTAGCCAAAAATTTAATCATTGGTTACAACATGTGTCACAACCATCACAAACAATGGTGCAGCCATGCTGAACCCACTAATCAAGAAACACATGTGACACTTTGTGCACCAATCTTGGTTCCTCTTTGAAGTTGCGACTCTTAGTGTCTAATATGACATTGGCTTACAACTGGGCCTTGCTTTGTCTGCCTCAACTATCATCTCTGCAGAATGCTTATTTTTTATGACATTAAAGGGGATTGCTTCAGGAAAGAACCTCTTGCAAAGCAACCTCGAACCTCGAACTTAACCCTCTTCAGAGAATGATGAACACCATCTAACTGCCTCCAGAATTTGCATGTCCCCTCTTTCCTTGCTACTGTTGGGTTTGTGTCTGAACCATTCTTGCTTCCCCTTTTCCTTCCTGGAAATTGTCCACATGCCCCCAACTCTACTTGCAAGATCAGTAACTGCTTCATTGTTTGAGACACCCTTGTGCAACTTTTCACACCCAGCAAATGGCATATATATTTTTGCAACCCCCCTTCAGAGACACAATCCGAATGTTTGCACTGAACCCTTCCATTCCTGAACCTCTTGAAACCCTACTAGCTCCCCCAAAGTACGTGCTCAAACACATCTAATCTAGACTTCCACATCTTAAGCTATGCAAAAAAGTCCCAGAATATCTTGAAAATTGAGGGCTGTTTGTCAGCCTACACACTAGATAAAAGCTTCATTCTGATGCTTCCTTTGGCTTCAAAATGATCTAAGACTCTGAAGAATCTTGTTCGATCTCCAGTGCACTGACAAGGAAGTTGCATGAGTGAAGCAAATGGGAGGAGCGATGGAGGCTGCAGCAGCGATGGTGGAGGCAAACTTTTTTTGTGGAGAGAGAAAGTGCCTGCACCAATGCATACTGGCCCCAACAGTCCATTGGGCCCAAAAACCTTTTCTTTTTTAAATAAAAGATGCTCTTTAAAGGCAATAAAAGAAAAAGTAAAAGCCCCCAAAATCTAGTTCGTTGGTGGTTCTTTGTATCTCCTATGATTTATGTTATTATCTCTAGATGGCAATATTGATCTATCATATTGGCTTTGGGTCTAGTTGAAAGCATAGCATTATCTACTTTTGCATTTATTTGGCACCCTTCGTCTACCAGATTGGCATGAAATTATCCTGATATGCAGTGAGATTGTTAACTGTTCCTTTTTCCATTGATAGTGCATAGTTGTAGCGAATCGCGATTCGCGAATCGCCGCTGTCAGAATTGTTGTAAAAAAAAAACTGATTTTTGGGCCTCCTCGCGGCCAATATTGTTACACCTCCAAGGCCAACCCTGTAGGTCTAATAATCCTTTCAGAGGTGGCACTTGGGGAAATGAAGGAGCTGAAAAGTGCCAAGGTAAGCTGCAGCCTTTAATTTGAAAAACTTGAGTTTCTTGACCAAACACCCGGAAAAATTGCTTGACTTAACAATGCAAGAGAGTTAATTACAGTTACTCATAGGGATGCTGTCATTGCAGTTATTCAGGCAAGGTTAAAAACTTTAGGCGGTTAACAGTCTGTGTTGTTTTTCTTGTGCCTAGTGTGTGCTAAATTGCTGCTTGCTCTGGTTGTTGGTTTGTTCCAGACATGAGGGTCCGGGCCGGAATGCCCGCGTCCGCGTCCATGTCCGACGCCCGGACGCGGACGCGTCCTATTTTTTTAAGTTTTTGGCTGGACGCGTCCGGCGTCCGGACGCGGACGCGTCTGGGCCCCGGACGCGTTTTAAGAAAAAAAAAAAACAACGCGCGGGCCCTGCGGACTGTTCCGCAGAACCCGAGAGCAGAGAAAGAGGGCGGGAGAGGGAGAGAGAGAGTGAGTGGCATAGAGAGAGAGAGAGAGAGAGAGAGAGAGAGAGAGAGAGATGGTGTTTGTGTGAAAATTGTGTGGTAATTTATGTGTGTGTGTGTGTGGATATTGTTGATTTGTGTGCATACAGATGTGTGTGTGTGTGGTGATCTGTGTGAGAGAGAGAGAGGAAGAGACAGAGAGTGTGAGGGACGGAGAGAGAGAGGATTTGTGTGTGTGCACGCGTGTACGAGACATGGTGTGTGTGTGTGTGAGTTTAGGATTTAGGTTTTAGGGTGCTTGAGTTTAGGGTTTAGGATTTAGGGTGGGAGAGAGATATTGGATTTGCGTGCTTCTGTGTGTGTGTGTGTGTGAGAGAGAGAGAGAGAGAGAGAGAGAGAGAGAGAGAGAGAGAGAGAGAGATATGGCTGCTCGTCCCATTTGGGATGAGGTGGAGGTGATGCCCGACAAGAAGTGGCGTTGCCCTTTTTGTCGAAAGCAATTCACAGGGAACGCCTCTCGGGTTCGAGCACATCTGGGGGGGTTGTGAGTCTGACCCACGGGGGGACGCTACGGGATCGGCGTTTGTATGGTCATCCCCGCTGCGGAGAGGGCTCGCATTATCGAGACATATTCTGAGCCAGCTGCTGAGCCCGACGAGCCGTCCACAGATGCCGCGGACTCTATTTCCACTGGTGCACCCACTGCCACAGCCCCTGCCACTGGTACACCCAGCGCCACCGCCCCCACGGTCGCATCCGCCACCGCCACCGCCACCGCCTCCGCCACAGCCACCCGTACCCCCTCCGCCAGTACTCCCCATGGATCCACAGCCTCCACTGCTGCACGTACGCCTGTGCCATCACCGTTAGATCTGCACGGCCCGTCCACATCCTCCGCTTCCGCGCTTGCACCTGTACCACCACCTCCAGATCCACATTGTCCATCCCCATCCTCCCGGCCATCCACATCTCGAGGCACCAAACAGATGTCCATGCCGGGATCTTTCAGAGAGGGGCAGCACAGAGAGGCCACCAGGACCATAGCACAGATGCTCTATGACCTGAACCTCCCCTTTATCATGGCATCATCCCGCATCTTTCGAGAGGCTATCTCGAAAGTTGCAGTCTGCGGGCCCGGCTACACACCACCCACAGCCGACGCACTACGTGGCCCTTTGCTCCAGGACCGGGTTGCATCAATCGGAGAGAGACTGGCCGCACTACATGAGGCTCGGGATAGATACGGCTGTTCCATCATGGCTGATGGGTGGACTGATCGTCGCAGACGTCCACTCATCAACGTTATTGTTTCCAGTTGTTACGGTTCCATGTTCTTGCGCAGCATCGACGCCTCCGAGGTAGGGAGAGTGCATTCGGCCGAGTACATTTACGACATCATTCGCGCAACGATAGAGGAGGTCGGACCACAGTGCGTTGTCCAGGTATAATCTTCTTTCATTAGTTGCTTGTCATTTGCTGCTTAATGTTGATACAATAGTTTTGCGTAGTTTTCGATTGATTGCAATGTGTTTCCAAGTCGTGGACTGATCGTGTGAACGTATCGCGAAAGGTTGTGACGGACAATGCGTCCAACTGCCGCGGTATGGGGGAGCTTCTTATGGCAGACTACCCCTCCATTGTGTGGACTCCATGCGCCGCACACTCACTGGACCTCCTCCTGCATTCCATCGGGCGCCTCCCTTGGGTCAGTGAGATTCTCACGAGGGCACTTGCGGTTGTGGACTTCGTCACACGCAAGCGCCGCATGACAGCCCTTTTCCGTACATTCAGCAGGTAAGCTGTCACTTATTTTTTGGCTCGTTCAAGATGCTTCTTTTTTTTTTGCTCGTTTCATGTGTGCCTCTCATTCCGTTTGTCAATGCAGGCTCGACTTGAAGAAGCCCGCTTGCACCTGCTTCGCCTACCAGTTCATCATGCTTGAGCGGCTACACAAGCTCAAGGGTGAATTGCGGTACATGGCCACTTTTGCAGAGTTCACCGCCATGGACCTGTCCACGACAAGAGAAACACAATTAGGTCAAGCGAAATGGACCAGTTTTGCAACTCTCCGTCCGATGGCCCCGTTTCTCCGAACGGGATCCGTTTCAGGTGCCGTCTGTTTCGGCCAGTGGACAACCTCGATATGAACCTGTGGGAACAAATAGGACGAGCAAACGACCGACGGTCGGCCCGCAACGTCCGTCCGAAGTTCGACGTTAAACAGGGCTTCAGGGACACTTTGTCCGGTCGGGACCTGAATACTGGGAGATGTTTGGGAGCCCCCCTGTTGGTACGCAAAATTTCGACAGCGTGTTGTAGCGTGTTGAAGTAGTGCCATAAGTAATTAGTAGGCTGTTGATGTTCATCCGAGGAGAAACCGATCTCATCAACCGAGACACAGTAGTGTGTAGGTCTTGTGGTTTTTTGCAGTGAATGACACAGTTTTGCATAAGTAATTAGTAAGTTGTTGAAGTTCATTTTGGGGGGAAACCGATCTCATCATATAAGACATAGTAGTGTGTCGGTCTTGTGGTTTCCTGTCTTGAGAGCTTGTCACTCTTCTGGTGAGCCCTAATTTCCCCCAGTCTGGTCCTGAGAGCTTGTCACTCTTCTGGTGAGCGTTCACCTCTCCCAAATCCTCTGGTGAGCGTTCATCTCTCTCCAATCCTCTGGTGAGCATTCACTTCTTTGAGACAGTCACTGATGCACCCTAAACCCTATACCAGTAATATGTTTGTCATACAAACCATCATCTTCACTCAAAACCACTTTCAGGTCTTTCTTTGCCGCTTTTTTTGGAGCTTAGTTCCCAATGAAGGTTCATAATAATTTATGAACTGCTCATTACTCGTCGTTGTTTGGTAATATCTCAGTTATGGGAGGCATGTGCAGTGGTTAGGTCTGTTGCAAACTTTTTTGCTAATTTTTTTGCAAATTTTTTTGGTACCGTTTTCCTATTTTTTAACAGGAGGGGGCAGGTGGGTGCCAGACACCCTCTGATAATTAATTCCGGGGGAAAAACAGGGGCCATAAATTGCTTTTATTTTGCTTTTGAGATGAGGGATAGCGTGGGCAGGTGTCTGCACTTTTTTATTATTTTTTGAAATTTTTTTTTTTTCAAAAACTTGGACGCGTCTGGATGCGCATCCGGACGCGCGTCCACGTCCACCGTCCGCTTCCTTAGGTTTGTTCCCTCTGTCGCTATAGCCCCATCAGAATTTAATTGAGGGACACAAGTACAACTCGATATTTGCAAACTTTTCCTCAAAACAATGTTCCTACTGGTCTACAAAATCAACTGCAGGTCTATCTAGCAAAATGCACCATTAGGAAACATGCTTTATTGTCAATGAGGGATCAACATTAGACCTGGTGCAAATTGCTGGATTAGATCACAGGTCAGGCCGTCAAACAATGTAAACAGACTCTTGCTAGAGAAAGGACATGGAGTTGATTGTATATTGAACTGGTAGTGGAAGCTATAGTGAAGTTATAATGCACACAGGTTGAGAATTCATTTTAGTTGTGAGGTCAAACTTTATGCTGTTAAGCCAGGTTGTTTTAGACTCACTGGACCATCCTGCACTTGAAACATTCGGCAAACTACACAGTAATAATGCTCTTAATTAGAACTTTCATCTGATACCCATATTGCCCAAAAAGAAATCCAAAAAAAAAAAAGCGATTCTAAATGATTTTGGAATTTTTTTGAATCGCGATTCTGAACCGCAATTCGGACCGTGATTTGGAATCGCGATTCTGAATTGCAGTGCATCTATGATTGATACAATATAGTGGTTTATACACAACAACAATATCTTAATTTGTGCAACATTGGTCCATTGTAGATGGTATGTGTGGTCGATATGCCTTGTCTCGGATCCTCCAACACCATTCTTGCTCATAATGTTCTGCGTGGATGGTTCTTTTTGTTAGCTTGGGATTCTGTGCATTGTCCTCTAGTACTCTTGCTCTCTCAAAGTGGCCAAGTGGATTCATTTGGTGTCCTTGAACCAATAGGTTGGCTTGGTGTAGATGAGTCATGGCCAAGGTACCAGTTATGTATTTGTAGATCCTATTGATGCTATCTAGCATTTTTGGTCTATATGTTTGGGTTGGGTTGAAGTCGATCTAGTTCCTGCTGATGGATGGTGTGCAACATTCTTCCCAGTCCATTCAGCTGGTATGGTATGTACTTGTTGGCAATAGCTTATTTCTCACATGTGGTGTATATGACATTCCTTTGGTTCCTTTTCTGTGGCATTCTTGGTTCATTCGTACAGCCTAACAGTTCATATGTTGGTTCAGTTCAGCTTGGATATTTTGCAGCAACCACACACTTAGCAGTTGCACTAGCTGCATTGCATAGCACATTGTGGACCAAGACATTTCTTTTCAGTTATTTGATCTTTTATATGCCCACATTGAGAGCGATATTCTTTTAGCTGGCGAGTGTTATTGACACACAATCCATACATTGGGATTTGGAGCTATTTTAGTTGTATTTTATTATTACTGTGCCTAGCTGTCAAGTTAGCAACATAAACTCATATATGACTTAAAATGAGACGCTTCAATTTTGGAGGGAAATTGGAATATATATATGCCCTTATTTTGGTAATTTTGACATAAGCCCTGATCTTGGACTAGTATAAATAAGAGCTCAAGAACCTCATTAGTTACTTGATTGATTATGTGTTTTGAGCTCTTAGTCTGGAGAACTCTATTGGAGACCTTTGAAGGAGATATTGATGAATTGCAAGACCTAGCTATGGAGTATCTTAACTTTAATACTAGATCAACCAACAAAGCTTGAGAAACTTAGCTATGGAAAACATCACATACAAAGAGAATTGCATAAACACATCACAATACCAAAATTTAGAAGTGAAAATGAATTGCTAGAGAGAGAGAGAGGAGAGTGTGGGTCCTCCACATCCCTTGTGAGTCAAGCACCTCAAATACATGTATAGAAAGTCTAGGTGTCAACCATATGAGTGAGCTACTTGGCCTAGTGGGCCACTTGCACTAATTAACTTAACTTACAAAAGGGGGGTCTCATGTATTTAATTAATAACATGCCCCATTAGTTATGTACAACTTACAACATATTAGTGCTTAGCCAAAGGAGTAAAATAGGCATTACTCTTCAACACCCCCCCTTAATGGCTATTTATTCAAGCTAACACCCAACAAAGTTTTGAACTTTTCAAACATATCTATACTAAGTGGTTTAGTAAGGATATCAGCTATCTGGTTGTTGGTGTCGCAATAAATTAGCTCGATCTCACCACTATGCACTTTCTCCCGTATAAAGTGCTGGTTCACCTCTATGTGTTTCGTCCGTGCATGATAGACTGAATTTCTCGCAAGCTGAATGCAGCTTTGGTTATGAAATGCAACAATGTAGGTCTTACTTGAGAAATCTGCATATCCTCAAGTAGACGTTGTAACCAAATAGCTTCACAGGCGGACCTCGTAGTTGCCCTGTACTCAGCTTCGGTAGATGATAGGGCAATAGTAGGCTGCTTCTTGCTGCACCAAGATATAGCCCCTGAACCTAGGCTAAAGCAATAGCCTGTCGTCGATCTTCGATCTTCGATCGTCTCTATCACCTGCCCAATCAAAATCTAAATAATCCTCCAGCTGAAGGTCACCATCATCAGTGTATCCAATCCCGTAGGTCATCATCCCTCTCACATATCGTAGGATCCGCTTGGCTGCCTTCCAATGTGCTTTGGTAGGCTTACTCATGAATTGGCTTCCCCCAACCGCATAAGCGATATCTGGCCTGGTGTTAGTAAGGTAAATCAGGCTGCCCACCAATTGGCGATAGAGAGTCTCATCTGCAAATGCTGGACCATCATTTCTTGATGGCTTGTTGCTTGCATCCATGGGTGTGCTAAGCTTTTTTGCATATTAAACCTCTTCAATAATTTTTGGGCATACTTTGCCTGAGAGATAAAAAGACAACGGTAGCAAACCCAGATCTTTCATCTCAAACTCATTAGAAAGATTTTGCTTAACACAAGCAATAAGCTTCTTATTGCTTCGTGTGATGAGTAAATCATTCACAAAGAGCACAACAACAACAAAGTTTGTCTTCAATCTTTTTAACACATCACAACCATTAATGTAAAATGTATTGAATACAGGAGGAAAATAATAATGAAAATGTAAGGTATAACCTCAAAACCACTAAAGAATCAGAAGAGAGTTGATCTGCTTCAGAGCGACTATTTTGACCCTTGATTTTGGATGGCAGTTATATTCAGAGTGTATGATTCTGATCGGAATGGAAAAGTTACAATGTATGACATTTTGGAAGTGCTGCGTGATTTGTCCGGCTCCTTTTTGACAGACGACCAACGCAAGGTCCATCACAACAACTTAGTTGGATAGATTGCCAAATTAGCTCAAATACAATATATTGTTGTCGCATTTAGAAATTGCAGCTCAAGTCCAGTGGCACAGACGATGTGGATTCTCATACTTTGCAAATGACTTGCAGCAAGTCGTCATTCAAGCTCTTGAAGAAGCAGGCTTTTCAGAAGACTCTGCTTTGACCTACCAAGATTTCTTAGAGGTGCCTGTCTGAACCCTAATCTATTAATGCAGTACGTTTCAACATCAAGTTAATTTTTCTTTATGTTGTGCTTTGGATTTTAGTTGACCTCCCCTGGCCAGATTTGTGTAAATTGTAGTCTCTTTCTTTATATGTGGTAATTAGCTATTATTTTGCATCTCATGGATTGCCTTTGTAATCTTGTGTCACTTCATTTATTATCTGGACGCTTGTTCTAGAACATCTCATGTTAGCTCAAAAAGAGCAAAATTCTATCACTTTTTCAACTCTAAAGCATAAAATTTATTATTGATTTTGCTTACTCAAAGTTCTTTTATTTTGTTCATTTCATTGACATTGATGTTGGGCATTATTTTATTTTTTGGTCCCAGAGACTGTCTGAATGGGTGGTAGAAGGATAACCTCTCTCCCTCGCTTGTCACCAGCAGGCACTGGTCTGCACTGGCCTCTCATACTCCCCTTGTCCTCCCTAATTGACCCCTTCCTCCACAGGCTGTCCTTGCTGTGCATGAGGCTGCCTGCAGAGGTTCTGCCTTTCACACTGGTCGGTGCATGGCCGCCTGCTCATCCTGTAGGCAGAGGTAGCCTTTGACATTGCCCTTGGATGGCACTTACCGCCTTTAGGCTATTTCTGTAATTTTAAGCCATTTTTGGGCCTCGGCTTGCTGCGTCAGATAACCTTTCTAGTCTAGCCAAGGATACTTTCAGATAGGAACGGTGAAACAGAGCAACAATTTGTTACCTGGATACCAATCTTAGAAACCCGTTTCGACCCTTTTGGGTCGGAACGTTTTTTGTCGAATGCGTTCCGTTCCGGAACGGGGCAACTAAGATACCAATCTTGGGCTAAGATGTCAAGGCAATCAACAATAGACTAGATTGCAGGGCTTCCTACAAAGGAACGTTGCCTCAAAGTTTTCCCTCAAAAAAGCTCTTAAACAAAGTGAGAGGAGACTGTCTATTTAGACGAAGGGGAGACCCTACTAGAAGGCCACTTACAGTTCCCAAAGTGATGTATATGCTGAAAATACTATCTTGGGCAGACACTTGCGACATTTGCAAAAAATTCAGCAATAATGTGAAGCTGTTATTCAATACAAGCCTGTTACACAAGGCATCAACATCCTTAAAGACGCATAGTAAGGAACATAACTTTCTTCATAAATATTAGGTCCTCAAGGCCCATCGAAATGAAGTCCTTGAGGCAGGTGATTGCATGGTGAAATGAACATGTTCCCACTATTGGGGAATGGTTCCCAAGCAACATGAATGTTCCTGGAAATGGGAACACTTTGCTGGAAAGGAGTTCCCCCATTCCCAGGAAGGGGAGTACTTTCTTTAGTAACCATGCCATTTACACCATAGATTGATGCCAATTGAAACACTTGTTCCAAAGGGAAAGTTGAAGAAGTCATGCCAGAATTTTTTGATTATGTTGCTCACACTTGTTTGTCATAGGATCAAGCCTAAACTATTGCTGCAACTATTTTGTCAGTCTATGTGAACCTGAAGCTGCAATGAGAATAATTATCTCTTGTAACACGTTGTGATTGCTAGCAGGTTCTCAATAAAGCTGGGTTGAAAATGGAGGTGGAGGTGCCAGTTGATTGATATCATCAGCTGCCGTTTTATGATTCTCATATTGTGTATGAAAGGTGACTAAAGGCCCTTAAATAAAAAGAACATTTTCAAATCATGCATAGCTGCTTCCAAACTCCTGCACAAACTTCATATGATGCATCAAACCGATTCTTGAGCTCAGAGGAACAGCATTTGGTAAACAGACTTCTGTCTGCACAAAATTTCCACTCAAATATACCTTGCCAAATTGTTATAGCTCTTTCTCTCTCCGGGCGAGTCTTTCATTTCTTTTGTGTATTCAAGTTTATTTTACAATTTGAACAAGTACTGTGGTGCTGCTGAGTTTCGAGTGTTGAAAGAGCTGTTAATAAATCATTTACTTCTTTAGAGGGGATATCTGGCCAGGGATTTACCAAGTCATACGTCACCTACCGTTCTGTGAGTTTCCTGATTTTGGCTATGAAAGTATGCTGTGAAAGTACTTTCAGATTTTATCTGTCGTTTTGGCAGGTGAAGATAGATTAGTTTAGTCATCAGTGACTGCCATTGTTCCTTATATGCCTCAACTTAATAATCATTGGATACGTAAGTCCAGCCACCTCGTAGATTTACCTTGTAAGGATCGAAACAACTCTATCAACCAACTTGTGACATGAACAGAAAACAAAAGCTTTCCAATCAAAGTTCGGATGCTATTTTTAGAAGCACTTTGCCTGAGAGAGTAAACAAGTCCTACATTTAAAAGTGTTCAGCTTGCCTTCTGACAACTTGCTTAATATTTTTTTGTTCACTAATTTTCTTGAATGCCTCTTAGCAGTACTGTCATGAATTGCTATCATATCTTATTTGATACTTTGCAATTGTTTGAAAGTTGTGGTGCAACTTGAGCACAAGCTTAAGACCATAGAGTAGCTTCTGTTTGGATACTCCACATTGGTTTGAAAACATTGTTGGAATAAACAACAAGGTTTTTATAATCATATAAACCATGATGGCGATGGATTCCGGCTACTGCAGATAAGCTTTTTAACTATTTTTACATGAATGAGAATTTGGTGCAGTGCCATTTATGGAGTCTAAAGAAATTCTTGACTGTCTAAGGACGAGGTGATCCAGCTCACTCCCCTTGTCTAGCAAGTGTGGGGACATGTGGAGGGAGAAATGACTTCCTAGCATCAATAACTTCTTCAAAGCTGTTCTCAATTCTTCTTTAGTAGCGGATTATGACCTTGACATGAGATATCTAAGAGAGGGAACACCTGATTGGCTTTGATTGTGAAGAAATGCTGGTCAAGGAAAGTAAAAAAGAACAATAGTCTTCCATATACTAAAGTCAAGGAAGGTAAAAAAACGAGAGACTTCCATACATAGAATCTGAGAACCGTGGACGGTTCACCATGGTTCTCAGAACCGTACGGTTCACAAAAATTTTAGAGGTGAACCGCGGTGAACCGTCCTAATTAATTAATGTTTTTTTAGCTCCCACCCCCAAAAACAGCCCAAAAAAATGCCAAAAAAGACCACGAAAAACCAGAAATGTTTACGGGGATTAATTATTTATTTTGGGGAGGACCAAAGCGTTTATTTAATTAACTAATGGCTTTTTTTTTACTTCCCACCCCCAAACCACAAAATCTGTGAAATGAGGACCAAAAATGCCTTGGGAGGGGTTTTGTGGGGAAATTGGGTAAAAATTAAGTAATTAATCAATTATATACTGGAACTGTACCACAGTTCATGAACTGTGGTACGGTTCACCCCAGGGTTCCCAGGACCCACGGTTCTATATACTAAAGTTCTCAACTAAGAAGTTTTTGGTACAACTTTCCATTGAAGCCCAAGATGATATTCAAACACTATCTAGTCTAGGTTGCTCAAGGAATTCCCATGTTGATATAAATAATGTGGAAATTTATTAAGATGAATTACGTGTTGTGATGATCCTCAAGAAAAATTTGTATCCACTTGTTGATTCCTTTATTTTCCCTTTTGATAAAATATTTTCTTCTGTAACAAGTTAACTTGGAGCTCTATGTAGCAAATAGGAGGGACAATTCAACATCCTTATATATATTTCCAAACTAGACAACATATGGTTGGCATGAAATTGAACTGAAACTTTTATGCAAATCATTCACATGACAAGACTACCATGGAAAACTATTGAATTGTAAAATTCATTCATGGATGATGAATAGCTTTTAGGGAAACATGCAGGGTTTTGAAAAGAAGAAGATTTATAGGAGACACTCGCGAAACAAATGATGGTTTTTTCCTGACATAAGAAACACATGGATAATCTCTTCAGATGCAAAGATATCAAAAGATGAGACAACTATGTTGCCAAACTTTTGAAATAAATCAACAAACTTGTTTTGCTCACAAGACAACTTAGACATAATGAAACCTTGAAAGCCTGTTTGAGCAATCATCAAATATGAAAATTTAATGACAAAAGGAAGACTTTGTGAAATATAACATTGCTACGATGAAGGCATCACACTTGCTCATCGAAGAATATTGAATTTAGAAAGTATGGTGAGTGATACTTCAAAATTTTATTTGTCTAGATAGAACAAACGTAAATTGATTGTATAATCATTCAAAATATGTGCGCATGCCAACAGATAATCTAAAATTGCAATTTGTAAGAAACAAGAATGTGAGGGTGTAAACACCTCGAGAAAGCATGTCATTGCCAAGTGTTAAAAAATGAAGCGTTGGATAAAAAACTCTATAAATAATAAAC
The DNA here is from genome assembly GCA_029204225.1 of Diphasiastrum complanatum. NCBI lineage: Eukaryota > Viridiplantae > Streptophyta > Lycopodiopsida > Lycopodiales > Lycopodiaceae > Diphasiastrum > Diphasiastrum complanatum. The sequence continues at coordinate 8,657,186 of CM055101.1, read as the reverse complement.
TTTGGGCACTCGAAAACATACAAAAGTGTAGTATGTCCAAAATGCCATACTAGCATTTTTCATTTTGCTCATGAGTGGCATGATGCATTACATAATATTTTCCGCAAATGAATTGTGCATGTCATATTGTCATTTTCTAATTACTTGGCATTTTCTCATGAGTGCACATAGACGGACTCCGCATCTTGACATGTACGTATATGGCTTTTTTATCTTAATGTCATAATGATCTATACGCGTATTTTATTGTACCACAATGTAAAATCTTTTTAAATGCAAACGCGCATAAAATACGTACTTTATTTGTTTGTAAAGATTTATCAAATGATGATTTATCAGATCCTATAGACAAATTGGGATAGCAAGTCAAATAGAGACATAGATTGCAGAGTCCAAAAGAGCATTTATATGTTTTTATTATCATGTAGAAAAGTAAATACTTAGTCTCAACTTTCATTGACAAAAAAGGAAAGAAAATAAATGAAAAGTGGGTGCCACAAGATTAGGTCCTAGAAGTCAATGAACATGTTGATAGGAAGCAAATTGATATCATTTACAATAATGAACTTTTACCTAATATTGTGGTGGAGGAAGTGAGCTTTCAATATACATGAAAGAACTAGTGCTAGTTCAATATGATCTACTTGAATATTTTAAATTTATTGTGAATGGAAAACCTAATAAGTCTTCGCCCATCAAAGCAAGTTCTTTAGCATGCATTGGTTATCAAAAAATAAATAACATGAAATGCAATCACTTTTCATACATTGTTTCATGCATATTTGCAAAAGAAAATGAGATTATGAAATGTATCACATGTTGTTGCACACTTTTGATAAATTGTTTCATGCATATTTGCAAGAGACAAGAGGAGATTATTAAATGCATCACATAGTGTTGAACACAAATGGACTCCACATCTTGACATGTTGGTATATACCTTTCTTATCTTAATTTCATGAACATCTATATGCCTGTTTTTTTCTTGCTCTTTTGTACCACAACACAAACCTTTACACCTACACTCCTAACACAAGCAGATTCTCCTTATAAGAGATGTTTACAATATCTCTCTCCTAAGGAGAACTTGCTCGTGTTAATTTTAGTGATCAAATGATTGTCAACTAATTGCAAATGGTTTTCTTCGAGAAATACATGATAATTGTTTTTCTTATCTCAAGTATGATGTATCCAATAAGCATTATATGTATTTGTGAATTTCTCTTAAATGCAAATATGCATAGAACACCTACTTTATTTTTTTTGAAAAGATTGATCAAATGATGATTTCTCGAGTTTTATGGACGGGTTAGGATAACAACTCAAATGGAGACAAGATTGTGGAGTCAAATTAGCATCCATATATTTTTATAGATTCATGGTTATTGGAAAACCTAATAAGTCTTCGCTCATCAAAGTTGTTTTTTACTAGATATTGATTATTGAAAAAATATGATGCAATGCGAGCAATTTTAATACAATGTTTCATGCATATTTGCAAGAGACGATGAGATTATGAAATGCAAGGATGTAGGTACAGCCATTAGATTTATAAAACCTTGACAAAAGCAACATTGTCGATTTTCAAATATACATGTGCACAAATATATGCATTCATATCTATTCAGATATGCATGTGTCTGGGTTCAATACAAATGTTTATTCTTTTATACAAATATGATATTTATAAGTAGTTCTTCTATTATACTATTCATGTGGATTCATTGTTGGGCTCCTCTTTTGAAGGTGCCTCATGCTTACTATTGGGCTCACCTTCTTTTGAAGGTGCCTCTTCTATCATATTGGATTTACCATACTAAAGACAGGATAACCTTGATGGAATCCCAAAAATAAAAAATCATATAGCATGCCTCCACCATGAACTTGATGCCAATTTCCCTTAGACTATCATAATGTTTTCAATAGATGGAATATCTACAAATTACATAGTAGAAGTGAAGATAATTGAATTATGGCTAAGAGAAAGTCTAGCATAAATAAAGTCTAGCACATCCTCCGAAAAAAAAAAAATTGACCGTAGGAATAAAAAATTAAAAGCTCAAGGTTTGTGTAGCATGTCTTTGTCTTAGTCAATGCACTTTGCCTCACATTGCACTTTATGAGTATTGAAATTGAGACTTACAATATGATTTCATAGCCAAATTTAATTGGAATACAAAGGCTTACTTGTCTTGCAAAAAATTGGTCAATGATCACCTCTGCATAATAACATGTTGAATGCACAACTTAATGTCATCCAATGATATATAGTGTGACCCTTAAGCTGAAAGAAGTGTCCCTTCTCAACAATTTTTTTTAGTATGTCTATCTCTTTACTTGTCAAATTCTTTACTTGTCTACTTATTTATTCTTCATGGTTTTTTGCAGTGATCACTGGAGCTTAATTGTAATTTCTATAAAAATCAAAGATAATAATATCGTAAATATTTTTTGTGTAAAGATGAATTCTAAAATAGCCAATTTTGGCTTATACATCCAAATAACATGATTTTGGTGTCATTTCGAAGAACCTGAAGTTTGAGACTTCTTCAATATGAAATATATACAAAAATAAAAGTATCTAGGCCTCTTCTACACGTATGGAAGGCCCAAATCCAAAACTATGTGTCAAAAATACCAAATTTGGCCTAAAACTAGCTAGGAAATGTTGACAATTTTCGTACTCCCTCTTCAACTATACTTGCTAGTTTTACAACACTATTTTGATCTAACTTAAGAATGATTTCCATCTTAAATATACATCTCCTCTCAATGATCCTAATATGTACAAAACAATAAACTTCATAATTGATATAGATAATAGTGTCCATATTGGATGTTTCACTATTTCTTACATCAATTTTACATTTCAAGATGAAACTAGTACATGAAGAATAACGTAGAATGGAAATGGAATGTTTCCTCCGTGTTTCCACCTTTGAAATATCTGTAAAATAGCAGAAAACATGTAATAAATGAAAGTGATGAATGCTTGCTTGCATGTCTTCTCCATATTTCACTTCTTGTGAAGTGTATGTGTTGAAATCCACCATGAATGAGCCTCCATTGCCTTCTTGTCATAAAGAACCATCAAGCCTTGGAAATCCATGAGTAAAAGAATACAACAAGCCAGCTCCATAAGACTCCATATAACTAGAAGGTAGCACTAGTCCTTCTTCAAGATCCATTGGATACAAAAAGATGATCATAGATTCACCAAATTTTGACAATTTCCACACATTGACATAACATAGCTCAAACATAAAGTTAGATGAGTAAAGTAGGTTTGAAGAAGACTTTCTTGATTCTCCGTTGCATTTACTTGAGTCTTCAATAACTTGCAAAAACAGATCCTTAGTGCCTTGGCCATTTTATTCTTCTTTGATGCTCTTGACTAGCTCCAAATTGCCAATTTTCAATTGATGTTGATGAAGCTCAAATAGATCAACCTCTTGATATTCCACTTGACCATTGTGAAAAGTTGCCTACATTGGCAAATCTAGCCATGTAGAATATTGTACATTTTGTCAATATTGTTTGTTGGTTACTTGAATGGCCAAAGTGCCACTTGTACATACACACCTAAAGTAGGTTACCACGAGTCAAGAGGAGTGGTTGTGTCTATTTGGTAGTGATTCCTACTTTGTAGGATCTAGACCATGATTTATGATGAGATTTGTACCTACCATGCACCTACCAAGCATGACTCTTGGATCTAGGCTAGGGTTTTCACATTAGGGCAAGAAAGTGGAGTCTACTTCCTTATTACATGCTGGATTTTCACCTAACTTTGCAAAGGAAGTGTGTTTTACTATGTATTTCCATTCTCCATAGTGAGAAGATAGAAACTTTTTGGAGCCTCAAGGAGAAACTCGAGTTTCCTCTCATTGTATGGTGATTACTCTATTTTTCCAATGAAACCCAGCTTTGGCACTTTGTAAACACTGTCTACAGGCCGTACTACAGCCTTATTTCCACACATGTGGAGTTGGATTAGACTATTTGATCAATGCTTTGATTGTCTCTACTTGTTTCCTATCAAGCTGCTAAACTAGATCTTGTTTTCTGATGACTAGTTTCTGATAGATTGTTTAACAAGCATACAATCACCTTGTGGATCATTCAAAGATCCATTTATGGTCCTTAGTACTGTACTTTTCACAACCATCAAAACCATTGACCAAAACCTATTTTCCAGAACCATAAATGACATCCATTTCATGAAGACACCCATCCATATGCATAACATCATCCACACAAGAAGATGTACCAAAACGTGTGAGTAAAGCCAAGTTTGTACCTTCCACAACTTGCTTACCCTTCTCATCATATGTAAGCCTTGTTGGCTTTTCCCTTTGACTTGAGGATCTTCTTGGAACTTGACTTGGAGAAGCATCTCCACCATCATCATCTATAGATCCATCACAGTCAAAAAAGTTAGGAGAAACAACATGAAGATTGTTAGTTTCATCAACATCAACTTTCTTTGGTACATTGTCTTCTTCAAAGATGACATCTCTAGAAATGAGAACTTTTCTTGTTGAAGGAATGTAAGCCTTGCTTACTTCACTATAGCCAACAAACACACCCTTCTTTGATGAAGGATCTTCTTTAGTTCTATCATCAAGAGTGATGTTGACAAAACAAGTACAACCAAAGATCCTACAATGCTTGACAGTCGACCTCCTACCATAGAGGACCTCAAAAGGAGTTTTACCATCCAAGGAGGACTTGTCCACCTGTTACAAAGATAGTTAGCATGTGCTAAAGCTTCCCCTAAAAAAGACTTATTGCATGTTGTCTCATTGCCTTGGCACATTCACATAGGGTTCTATTCTTCCTCTCTGCCACTCCATTCTGTTGTAGAGTCCTAGGACTAGAAAACTCCCTCTTAATCCCATGTGCTATGCAAAATCTTTGAGCTTATTTGAAATATATTCCCCTCCATTATTGTCTTCCTTGTGCCTTGATTTGGATGGATATTCTAGATCTGAGGTATATATGGCTTCAAGATATACTTTAACTTCACTACATTCATGTGGTCTAACTTTCACTCTCATCACATATCTCAGATAATTATATTATATTCATGGATGCATGTATCACAGTCTCAATCCCATGCATAGCAGTCACACGAGTCCGATTGCAATGTCCATGGCCAAGACGAGGACGACTCAACTAGATCTAACTATAATTAGATATATTTCAATAATCCAATTTGTAACATATCTCTGTACTTGGAACATTTATGTATGAATTTAAGTTTCCTTCATCAATTTTTAAGTGTCTGAAATGTAACTCAAATAAATTTTGCAAATTTTTTTATTGACGATAATGAACAAATGATTTTGCTTACCAACTTCATAAGAAGTGGTGCAAAAGACTCATGGGATCGGATGGAGTCCATTTCTAGAGCAGAAGAGCCAGTAAACTGGCTCCATTCTACCCTATTTTTTTTTTTTCTAATTTTCTACCCTCGGAATAACCCTCGGTTTAGGATGAACTTTTGATAGAGATATACCAAGGGATGGCCTCGGTATAATCCTCGAAAATGGCATGTCGCTAATAGCTTGTTTGGGAGGGATATACTAAGGGCTTCGGTATATCCCTCGGTGATGAAAACGAGGTGAAGAAGCCTCGATTACCGAGGCAATTATCAAGGATCTCATTCCAAGGTATACTTCAAGGTGTGTACCAAGGGTTGCGGTCTTTTTTCAAAAAAAAAAAAATTTCTTTATAAAAGCCTCAGTAATAGGGTCAGAAATCTTCCAGAATGTTGTAGTGGTAATGAATTTTACAGTTCTCAATTTTATTTAATTCACAAAAATAGTCACAATTTGTGCAATTAAATTCTCACAATATCACAATTAGTATTAACAAATTTTATCATAGATATTCATGAGAGAAACCACAAATATCATAATTGAGTACTCGATAATTTCATTATTCAACATAATCAATGAAATTCACATTCGACATAAAAAACTCACAATTTTAGTATTTAGAAAAATTGCTATTTTCTATTCACAATTGCATCATAAAAAATATGTCACAATCAAAGTATTCAGAGTATTGCGATCAATATTCAAAGTTTCATGATTGGTATTCATAGTTTCAGGATTAGTATTATGAGAGCGACACTTAGTTTAAAATGACTTGGAACATGCTTTTCACTGACCTTCAGCTTTTTCACATTCTTCGCAAAATGGAACCAGGGCGTGAAGAGACAGTATAAGCAACTGTATATGCAGAGTGAACGGATGAAAGTGATGTGCAACCAAAATTAGTCAGAATTAGCTTAATGCATTCTTTTGATTACTATAGATTAGATTAATCATGTCTCCTCATTTCTATATACAAGATCAACGCAGACAGAGATGACATATATAGATGCACATAACAAGCATTAGCTAGTTACAAGTGATAGAAATATATGTAGCTAGTAGTAGCTAGTTGCTCATAAGAGAGCATACCTCTCTTGCACCAACGTGCTAATTTGGAAAATAGACAGCGCTCAAAAAGTTGTAAATTTAATTTTGATGTAGAAGAGTTGCAGCATTCTGCCAATTGTGTATAATCTATGAATGATTCATAATGCTTGCTTGTAGTAGATATTACTTCCGTTGTGTTATTGTTGCTGATTAAACATTATCTATAGTTCGCAAATTAACATCAGAGCTCGGAAGATGATTGAACATAGTCTTGTTCTAAAACGTGGGGATGACCGCGGCAGCGAAAGCTCGAAGCTTTGAGTGTAGGCGTCATGTGGGAACGGAAACGCAACAGTTAGCAGCAGAAATATTCAAGAAGAATGATTCATACAAATTGCGCAAATGAATACTACAGTAGTGAGACAAAATTGCACTTTGATTAATATCAACAGTGAGTACAATGGCTTGAAGTAATAACTTTAGCCTGCTGAGCATGATAACACTGGCTACAGATAACTCTGATTGAAAAAAAAGTCATACATAGCTTGATTTAGCTAGTATATATATGTTTACAAGTGTCTAGAGAAAATATTGTATAAGTCTTGAATGCCATTTACTCCAGTTTTTGTATATGTACGAAGTTGGTAACCGCCTTTAGGATATTTGGTTGTCCATCTGTTTTTAGAGTTGATGATAAGTTGGCGACGTCGGTCTGTCAATGTAGAAAAACCCGAAAAACTCGAAGGTGTCTTTAGATTGAAGGTATGTAAATCCCAAAGGTGTCTCTAGGCAGTGAAAAAGGTGAAAAAGACGAAGGTGGGCCTGAAATGGATTTCAAGGCATTTTGGCCATTGTGTCACATTTTTTGCGAGGGTGTGAAAAAGGCGAAGGTGTCTTAAAAACAATTAAGGCACGAAAAATCTCAAAGGGAAAAATGCGAAGGTCCGAAACATGTAGTCAGCCTTCGGTTTTCAAGATGCTCATTACTTGAACGATCATTGCGTACATCAGTGAGCCGATGATGGATTGAAACGGGTAGCGCTTCATCTCCTCCTATACTGCCTCAATTTGAGGAGACTGTTCTTTTGATAACTTTAGTCTAGGGTCGAGTGGAAAGTGACTTCGTTTGTAGTTGGCCATTCCGTACTTTTCTAGCACGTTGTTGAGATATCATTGCTGACTGATAAAAATCAGTCTACTAGGTCGACCTCATTGGATTTGGATTCCGAGACACAACCATCTTGTATTCCTGAGCCAACATGCATTTTGTATCCTTCATTCGATTCAGATTATTATCGAATAAGAATGTATCATCTACATAGAGAGTGATGATGATGAAGTAATCTGATACAGACTTGAAGTAGACATTCGAGTCTGCTAAGTTTGGAATAAAACCATTCTCTATAAAAAATACATTGATCTTCTGGAACTAGGCTCTAGGTGACTGTTTCAGCCCATAGAGCAGCTTGTGAATTTTGCATACAAGGTGTTGTTGCTTGCAGTTGTGTTCATATCCCTCTGGCTATGTCATATAGATTTCTTCTTCAATGGTTCCATTGAGGAAGGCAGTCTAGACATCCATCTGGTGGACTTCAAGATCTGTTGCGGCTGCAAAGGAGAGGAGTAGGCGAATGGAAGTATGTTTGACAACTGGGCTGAAGGTTTTTGAATAATCCAGATCTGGAATCTGCCTTTGGCGACTAGCATGGCCGTGTAACGATTTAGCCTTCCTTCAGCATTGTACTTCGCGTTGAATATCCATTTGCATGGAATTGGGTTTCAGTCCTTTGGCTGCTTAGTGACTGTCCATGTTTGATTCTCCATCAGAGAATCGAATTCGGTGTCCATCGCTACTTTCCACTGGTCAGCATCAGGAGTAGACATAGCCTTAGAAACAGGTTGATTCCTGTACAAAGTAGCAGGCCAGATCATCCATAAATCTGGATGGAGGCTATCTAGACCTGTTCGACCTTCTAGGTTGAACTTTGATCCTCTGATGTGGGTTGACTTGTTAAGATTCTGTCTCATTTTCTAAGTCAGTGTCGATATTCTGCAGTTGAATCCTTGAATCATAATTTTCTGGTTGTTCGGTCCTTGGGTCGGATTTATCAACAACGTTCCCTTTGTGGTTGATGAACTGGTCTTCCACAAATTCCTTGGCTTGGGGGTGAAGCTTCTAGAGTTGATTGATTGCTTTTACTTGGTTGGGTGGTTTCTCCATAGTGTGTTTTCCATTGTGTTTTATCTTGTAAGCAGGATCTTAGAGAGCTTCTCTTACAGTGGTATCAGAGCAAGGCTTACGAAGATTGGAGAACATGGAGAAGGGATAACCTTTTGTCGAAATTTAGGATTGGATCCATGGGAATTCTCTTCCAAGGTGGATAGCAAGTGTGCAAGTGGGTGTACTATCCCAGTTTTAATTTGCATGTTGCTAAGATCCGTTACTCTTGAGATTCTTTGTGGTTTTATGGAGAATTGTCCTTGAAGGCCAATTTGTGATGCTTTTTTGGGGTTTTTTCTTGTGTAGATCAAATCTTTGGTAGATCTGAATTTTCCAGCAAGTGTACTTTTGTTTTAGGGTTCATTAATGATGAAATTAATGATGCATGCCAGTTCTCTCCAATGATTTATGATTCTAGGCTATGTTTTGGTCAAAATTGCTTGGTTTTTCATGCTTTTTGGCACAAAATAGATAGTAAGAACCAAAATTCAGCAAGATCAGATCAATTAGATGGTTGTAATTCTGTAAATTGGTTTGCATGTGTTAGAGGAAGAGTTGTATGTCATGTATTCCACTTTATGGTGATGAAAAAACCGGAAAATAGCCAAAAATCATCATTTTTGCTTGTTTTTTCATAAAGTTGGATAGTAGCGGACTGTAAAACACCATGTAGAGCTTTTGGAGCTTTCCCTGAAGTTAGAACCAAGAATTCCAGCAAACATGATTAGCATTCCTTTTAACCTTCCTAGCAAGCTATCAGACCTGTGAATTGATGGCCGGTGGCTTATGCACCATCTCCATCAAGTTTGAAGCTATTTTGACTTCTACAAACCAAGAAATCTTCGTTCTTAGCCCATATTGCATCTTAGGATTAGTATGAATGCTTCATGGAAGTCTAATTGGCTGTTTAAGACTGTTGGTAGCATCAATTTTGGGCTAGAATGGGTGTTTGCACGTTTTGGCACGATTTCTTCTTGTTGAAGTGCACCCTACTACTGAGCTTTTGACACTTTGATCTCGCACGTGTGAAGCCTAGGTGGTAGGCTAACGTGGCAAGAATCTTGTTCACTTGGTCTCCCTCTGTACTGAGCTTTACAGCACCCAATTTGGTGTCTTGTAGCCAAAGTTATGATCATATGAAGTTTTGCAGTTTTGTGAGTAAAATTGGCAAAATTTGGAATTGTTCTGATTGCATGCCAGTCATTTCCCTAATTTGTAGTACAATGTTTGCATGGATTAGTTGCATGCTAATTCTCAGAGTGATTCTGACATGCATGAGGGATTAACAATTGATTTGAGTGGTCATACGCATGTGCTCTGACAGCTGGGACACAAATCAGTGTTAATAGTTGACAAATTTCGTAAAACTGAAGTTTACGTAAAAAATTCCATAATGACGTTTATGACTGATGAATTGTGCTTTGCATGCCAGTCTGACATTGGGTTAGTAACATTAGAAATCGAATAGTGTTTCGATTTTTTTCAACTTCGATTGCCTTTTGTACTAACAATATTTTCATCAGAATTTTTGAATTACGTAAAATAAAGCAAAAATTGAGTTTTCCAAAAAAATCAAAAGTTTGGTCATTTTTTCGTTATCTATGAAATCAGTTTAGATAAGTGAATCGATTAAATTGAATTTATCAGTCAAAAATTGATCACAATGTTTTCACTAATTCTAAATAATTTCCTAATGATAGATAAGTTAAAATTGACAGAAGGAACCGCAATGAATTGTTGACAGTTTTTATTGTGTTTCTTTTAACTTTTGGAGTTAGGAACTCCCAGATTGAAAGTTAAAATTTGAATTTTTTTCTTTTTGTTGAATTTCAAATTGGTTAAAATTTGAATTCAGTTACTTGTCTGATAGTTTTCTAATTGATGTTGATCGATAGAAATCAGTCAAGTGAACGTTTGCGCAAGATATTCGTTAAATTTGAATTAAAATTGTCAAACAATATGAAATGACAAGATTGGATGAGTGACAATAGTATTCTTTATCTAGTCAGTATCTGACAAGATACAGTTCAAGAATTACTGAAATCCTATTGGTGGGATTTTCATTTATGTAATTTCATATTCTATGTTTGGATAGGTTTTGTCAAAATTAACGGAGTAATGCCAAACTAGTCAATAAAAAAAAAAAACAGTCCAATTTTATTGGAAAATTTGTAATAATAAGAATTACATAACTGATTTCATTTCCAGTAAAATTTTATAATGAATTATATTCAACCCAGTTATAGAACAGAAGTGAAATTGTTTTAGACTTTTTCCTACAGTAATTAGTTTTTAAACATTTACTAATGTCATTACGTCTTCTTGGTACCTTAGCTGAAATAGATTTTCAGGGAACTAAAAATTCTAAGGAGGGAAGAAGAGTGGACATCAGAGGTAGTAAGCGTGAACGAAAAATGTATTTCGCAGTTAGGATTTTGGTAATCCCTGTAAATAATTGCTTAATACTAATTATTAATTTCCTGGTTAGAATTCATTCAGTTGAATTCATAACTGATATCTTTGTAATTATTGAGTTATCCGCAGTTTTGGATGTCAATTGTGATGTTAGAAGTGGAATCTGATACGTGGATTACATTGGATCTGTTAGTTGACATAAGCTTGTCCCTAGATTTGATGCATCAGTAGGGTTTTGAAGCTTGTCAATAACCAAAAAGGATCAGGATCTAATATTGAACCATGTTAATTCTTCTGTCTTAGTCACATAATCAGATGTGGATTTTGGGTATCCATCTGATAGGCATGTCAGTCATCCAAATAAATGGATTCTCCAGTGTGAAAATTGTCAACATTTCCTAGCTAGTTTGAGGCCTAAATTGGCTAAAATTGTAAATAGTTTTGGTTCTGGAGTTTTGCACGTGTGAACCAGGCCACAATGTTTTTATTTACTGTATTTTTTCAGTATGATGAAGTGTCAAGCTTCATACCCTTCAAAATGAGACCATTTTGATGTATTTTGGTCATATAAGCCATTTTTAGCTATTTTTCCTATATAGGGAATATCTAGGGTCAAGTACCTTCTAGAGAGAGGAGAGAGAGTCATCTTCCTCATCCATAAATAGTAGGGAAGTCGTGGAGAACAGGTTGGAGAAACCTTTTGTATGCTTCATTGAGATCAATAGATCATTGTCATTGTTTCTTCCTCCATTGAGAGCATTGTTGTGTGTATTGTCTTCAAGCTATTGTGTATGATCTTAGGTGCTTTCCAAAAGTGGTAGGCTGATGTATTATGGACTGTATAATGCTATTTTGGGCCGCACTTGATGTTTATGGAAGTTTCCATTTGTGGTAAATTCTTTTTGATCAAGTTCTTTGCATTCTAGGTAGCATAGAATGTGTTGCCAATTCCTAGCTTATGTAGTTTGGAGTGCAAGCATTCAAGCCAATGATCTTGGAGTTTAGATCCACTTAGGATCTGTATTTTTCACATGGTATCAGAGCTGGTTGGCTTCTATTTACAGTAAGTATTCCATTTTTGGTGATATTTGGATGTTTGATCAAGTTCTAGCATGATTTTGCATTGCTTTGTTGATCAAATCTTACTAACCTTTGTTTTGTGAGTTGAACTTGTGGATCAAAAGCATATTTCAGGTCTATTGAAGATCAGAGACTGAAAAGAAACTATTTTGGATCAGATCATAACACCTAATCATTTGTGATTGTGAGGCTTGTGCATATTCAATACTAACAATGTTCTTTTCAATCCTATTGTTGACAATCTCCATTCTTGGATGAACACTCTCCTTAAGTGGATGAAACTTCTCCTTAAGTGGATGACAAATGATCTTTTGAGTGAGTTGTAATTCTCCTAAAGGCTGAGCAAAGCTCCCATTTGGATGAAAGATCCCCTTTTTTGGGTGAACATATTGTAAGCTCCATTGTGAAGAGCATATTGTAAAGATTGTCATCAATTTTGGCATAAATTTTGGTGTACTTTGTTGAGCATGTAAGTAACTCTCCTTATGTAATTTGATTGGAGCATTTGCTGGAAGGTGTTAACCATTATGCAAGTGTGTTTTCAGGTTCTTAACAGGTTGAGGAACATTCTCATGTGAAGTGATCTTAGATCTACATCTAAACACCAAGATTTGACAAGATAGTGAAGCTAGTCTTGTGATTCACTAAGTGTGCTCATTCATTCACCTCTAAATCTTGTATTTATCACTTGCTGGAGTTTATAAAATTTTAGAAGTGTGGTTTACATGTGGTTTTACAGGTTGAATCAATATCTTAGTGTGTTGATCATATGTTGATCAAGTTTGTTCATTACTAGGTAATCTTGGCATCCTAGTTTTGGGTATTTTCTAAGAATGCAAGTAACTCTTCACACCATAACTTGATTTGGTCACTTGCTGGAAAGTTTGAGAGCTTAAGCAAGAGTGTGTTCAGGTTGGTTTGATTTTGTAATCCATTCTCACTGTGTGCAAAGTGTTGCATGTGTTTCAATCTTCCTTTCTATGCTTGGAAACCATCTAGGTTCAAGATAGAAGTGTTTTAGGGTCCTAAATCTTCATAGATCTCTTTATCTATCATTTGTTGAGAGAAAAGTGAGTGCTAAGTGCTTTAGGACAGAACCTAAAAGTTGAAGAAACATTAGAATCATGGCTTCCAATGGTGGGATCATGCTAGAGTCTAGTGAAAGGTTGAGTTCATCAAACTACTCTACTTGGAAAGTGAGGATGGAGTCCTTACTTGAGTTGAATGAACTCATGGACATAGTTGCAGAAATTGAAGAGAGACCTCTCACACTTCAAGAGCAACAAAGGTTTGATAAGAAGGCCAAAAGGGCTCTTCATATCATTAAAATGAATGTTACAAATGAACTTCTCAAGGAAGTTGGAAAGTGTCAAAGTGCAAGTGAGGCATGGAATGCCTTAAAGAAGCTCTTTGAATCAAAGTCCACATCTAGGGTATTGACCCTAAGGAGACAAATATTTTCTAGTAGGCAAAGAGAGGGTGAAAGTGCTCATGCATTTATCTTGAGAGTTAAGTCCCTAAGTGATGATTTAGCATGCATTGATGAGAACATAAAAGATGGTGAAATAGTCCAAGTTATGTTGAATGGTTTGCTAAATGAACATGCTAACCTTGTGCAAAGTTTTGCCATTCAAAGAGTCTTGCCAAGTGTGGTTGACTTGCAAGAAATCTTATTGGCTGAAGAACATAGGTTGCAATCAAAGCTTGATGGTGCATCCTTGCAAGGTGGAGGTGAAGAGGCTTTCTTCACAAAAGGCAAATTCAAGGGCAAAGGTAAAGGCAAAGGGAAATGGTCCAAAGGTGGTAACTTTGATCATGATGATCACTCTTCCTCTTCCTCTTCTACTAAGAACAATAAGTCAAAGTTCAAGTGCTTTTATTGTGGGATAAAAGGTCATTTTGCAAATGAATGTTATAAGAAGAAAAGAGAGCAAGGAGAGAGGCAAGGAAATCTTACAATAGATGAGGAAGAACATAACACATGTGAATCACTTGTTATGACTTCAAGTTTGTTAGCCAACATAGATGATAATGATCCTTGGTGGATTGATAGTGGAGCCTCATCTCACATGACAAGACATAAGGAATACTTTACATCCTTATTGTCTTATGAGGGAGAAGGTAACATCATCTACACTGCAAATGATGGTCAATGTGACATCAAAGGCATAGGCACTATTCCTATTTCCCTTTCAACAAATAGGAAAGCAAATCTTGAAAATGTTTTGTACATTCCTTCAATCACTAAGAATTTGTTTAGTGTAAGTCAAATGATTGACAAAGGACTTGATGTGGAGTTCATTGGAGATGCATGTTTGATAAGTAAATGTGGATCCTTGATTGCTCAAGGTAGGAGGCATGGTAAACTTTTCAAGCTTGATGCATGTGTGATCTCTAATCATGAAGGATGTATGGCTAGGGAGCAATTGACAAACCAAGAAGTTTGGCACAAGAGGTTGGGCCATCCCAACTTCAAATCTTTGGAGGTAATGGCAAAGAAAGAGCTTGTTCTTGGTCTCCCTAAAAGTCTTGTTGCAAACAATAGTGTTTGTGAATATTGTGCCTTGTCCAAATCTCATAGACTTGCTTATTCTAGATCTACTTCTAGATCTAAAGAAGCTTTTCAACTTGTGCATTCTGATATTCATTCTTCTAGTACAACTAGCAATGGTGGGGCAAAGATGTATGCAACTTTCATTGATGACTTTAGTAGGTATACTTGGATCTATCTTCTTAAAAGTAAGGATGAAGTGTTTGCTGCATTTGTCAAGTTCAAGAATGAAATGGAAAACCAATTCAATACAAAGATCAAATGCTTAAGATCTGATAATGGAGGGGAATACACCTCAAATAGGTTCAAAGACTTTTGTATAGCACATGGGATTAAGAGGGAGATGTCTAGTCCTAGGACTCCACAACAGAATGGAGTGGCCGAGAGGAAGAATAGAACCCTTTGTGAATGTGCCAAGGCAATGAGACTACATGCTAATCTTGCTAAGTCTTTTTGGGGGGAAGCTTTAGCATGTGCTAACTATCTATGTAATAGATGGACAAGTGCTTCCTTGGATGGTAAAACTCCTCATGAGGTTCTTTATGGTAGAAGGCCGAGTGTCAAGCATTGTAGGATCTTTGGATGTACATGTTTTGTCAATATCACACTTGATGATAGAACTAAAGAAGATCCTTCATCAAAGAAGGGTGTGTTTGTTGGCTATAGTGAAGTAAGCAAGGCTTACAAAGTGTACATTCCTTCTACAAAGAAATTTGTCATAAGTAGGGATGTCATCTTTCATGAAGAGAATGTTTCCAATGTTGTTGATGTTGATGTTGATGTGCCTACTAATCATCATGATGTGCAAGATGTCTTGGATGAAGATGGAGATGCCACTCCAAAGCAAACT
This sequence comes from Diphasiastrum complanatum, assembly GCA_029204225.1. Taxonomy (NCBI): domain Eukaryota; kingdom Viridiplantae; phylum Streptophyta; class Lycopodiopsida; order Lycopodiales; family Lycopodiaceae; genus Diphasiastrum; species Diphasiastrum complanatum. The sequence continues at coordinate 8,641,638 of CM055101.1, read as the reverse complement.
TCAAGGAAGACTCAAAGGCAAAGGGCTAAGCCATCAAGGCTAACCTATGATGAAAAAGGAAAGCAAGTGGTGGACAACTCTAACTTTGCTTTTCTTACCTCTTTTGATGAACCAACTTGTGTAGGTGAAGCAATTCAAAAGAAGGAATGGATCCAAGCCATGGATCATGAGCATCAAGCACTCATCAAAAGCAACACATGGAGGTTGGTAAAGCTTCCAAAGGACAAGAAGGCAATTGGTTGTAAGTGGATCTTCAAGATCAAGACAAATCAAGATGGATCAATCAACAAGTACAAGGCAAGGTTGGTGGCAAAGGGGTATGCTCAAGAATATGGTATTGACTATGATGAGACCTTTGCACCCGTGGCAAAGATGGTAACTATTCGAATCCTAATCTCTCTTGCAACTCTTTATGATTGGGATATGTGGCAAATGGATGTTACTAATGCCTTCTTGAATGGTGATCTTGAAGAAGATATTTACATGGAGCAACCCGAGGGCTATGTTTCACATGATGAGCCTAATCATGTGTGCTATCTCCAAAAGAGTTTGTATGGGCTAAAGCAAGCACCAAGGAGTTGGTATGCTAAGCTCAATTCCTTCTTACTTTCTCAAAACCTTGTTATGAGTGAGTATGATCATTCTCTCTACTTTAGATTGAATGAAAATGATATCACTTTACTTTTGATCTATGTTGATGACATTATCTTAAGTGGTGGTAACAATCTAGATATAGATGAAATCAAGATGGCACTCAAAAGAGAGTTTGAAATTCAAGATCTTGGTAAACTTCATTATATCTTAGGAATAGAGATTATTAGAACTTCTAAATCTACATTCATATGTCAAGAAAAGTATGTTAACTCTATTCTAAAAAGGTTTCATATGGAAGATTGTAAAGTTGTTTCTACTCCTATGGAATCAAATGTAAAGCTAACTACAAGAAGTAATGAAAGATCCTTCAAGGACATTACTCTCTATAGAAAGCTAATAGGATCTCTTATATGGTTAACCATCACAAGACCTGATCTAAGCTTTGTGGTTGGTAAACTAAGTCAATTTATGCAAGATCCTAGTGAGGCTCATTGGAAGCTAGGAAAGAGAGTACTTAGATACATCTCGGGATCTAGAGATTTTGGCATATTGTATGGAGTTACTACACCTAACCTTTGTGGATTTTCAGATTCAGATTTTGCAGGTGATCAAATGGATAGGAAGTCAACAAGTGCCTTTGCAATCTATCTTGGAGATGGAGTGGTCTCATGGCTATCAAAGAAGCAACCAACTATCTCTCTATCTTCCACCGAAGCTGAGTACAGGCATTAACAACATGCACCAAGGAGATTCTTTGGATCAAGAGGATGTTATTGGATCTTCACTTGCTGGAACCAGAGAAGACTCCAATCATACTTTGTGATAACCTTTCAGCCCAAAGCTTGGCAAGCAATCCTGTTTTTCATGCAAGGAGCAAGCACATTGAGATTGCTCACCATTTTGTGAGAGATCAAGTCATTGCCAAAGAGGTGGAGCTTCAACATGTCTCTTCAAAGGAGTGTGTGGCTGATATCTTCACCAAACCATTGGGAAAGGACCTATATTTAATGCATAGATCTAATCTTGGAATGTGCTCAAAGACTATGTTGAAACTAGCATCCAATGTTGAAGAGGGAGTGTGAAAATTGTCAACATTTCCTAGCTAGTTTGAGGCCTAAATTGGCTAAAATTGTAAATAGTTTTGGTTCTGGAGTTTCGCACGTGTGAACCAGGCCACAATGTTTTTATTTACTATATTTTTTCAGTATGATGAAGTGTCAAACTTCATACCCTTCAAAATGAGACCATTTTGATGTATTTTGGTCATATAAGCCATTTTTAGCTATTTTTCCTATATAGGGAATATCTAGGGTCAAGTACCTTCTAGAGAGAGGAGAGAGAGTCATCTTCCTCATCCATAAATAGTAGGGAAGTCGTGGAGAACAGGTTGGAGAAACCTTTTGTATGCTTCATTGAGATCAATAGATCATTGTCATTGTTTCTTCCTCCATTGAGAGCATTGTTGTGTGTATTGTCTTCAAGCTATTGTGTATGATCTTAGGTGCTTTCCAAAAGTGGTAGGCTGATGTATTATGGACTGTATAATGCTATTTTGGGCCGCACTTGATGTTTATGGAAGTTTCCATTTGTGGTAAATGCTTTTTGATCAAGTTCTTTGCATTCTAGGTAGCATAGAATGTGTTGCCAATTCCTAGCTTATGTAGTTTGGAGTGCAAGCATTCAAGCCAATGATCTTGGAGTTTAGATCCACTTAGGATCTGTATTTTTCACATCCAGTATTTGGGAACATGAGATAATATCCTATAGTGATTATAGGATAGCTAGATGATCAGCGAATCTCTAGAATATCAGATAAGTCGGTTAAGGGTTTTCTGGAAGGAAAAGCTAATGGTATGGGACATGTTGAATTTCACACGTGTGGATTGTCCACTACATGTACTTGTGATCTCCTAAGGTGTGTAGATGCACCAAGATCAAGACTAGATTGAGATTCAAGATCTATCTTTGATTCTATGGCAAAAACACACTACTACATGCATTCAATCACTTCCAACTCTCACTCACACGTGTGGGAAGTGTTCCAAAAGTATTCTAAGTAAAAACAAGCTGCTCTCCTCGGGTAGAGAGAGAAAAACCATCATGAGCTCTCGGGTAGAGAGAGAAAGCTAGAAATTCAATGACACTCAAAATCCACTCAATCTCAAAATCAATTAGATCCAAAAGGAGGAGTACAATGATACTAATAGATTCATGAGCTACCACTATGCTTAACTATGATTGGATCACACTTTGCCACCTCTTAATCCTATTGGACCATTGATCCATGCACCTCTAAATTCTATTGGACTATATTCAAGCACACCTCAATTTTCTATTGGACCTCACAAGGTTCCACCTCTAAATCCTATTGGACCTCTTAAGCTTCATCAAACAAAAGCATGACACTTGTCTACACTCTAATTGGCACAAGTTTGGCTCTATTTTGGCTCAATATTGGCATTACAAGTGGAAATGGATAATTTGCCATCTATGCCAAATTTGACCCTATCAACATCCTACACCTAAATGCTTGACTATGAAATTCTATGAGACCCCTATATCAAACATCTTGATTTACTTTACAATTCTCCACACGTGGGAACATCCTCCACACATGTGAGATTCACTTACAAACTTCTATCATAAAAAATACCAAGCTAGATTTTTGCCAATTTCTCACAGGACATCAGTAATTTTGGAAAGGAAATTTTAGGACTGTAAAGATCTAATGATCAATGGTGTGTTTTGGTACCTAGTCATGATATGGGAAAGAAGAAAACCATTCGATCAAATGTGGGGTATTTTGAGAAATTTTGAGGTTTAATCTAGATCCCAATGTGGTATCTCATTATTTACAAAATTAGAGGCCCTCAAATCTATTTTTCGCTTTCTTAATTAATCCTTTACTCCTTAGTAATTTCTCAAATATAGGATATCAGACTGATTTATATGATTCTTAGACTTAGATTCTAATCAAACTTACTTCTATTCCAATCGACATGGAATTAATAACTTTTGACCTTTTAATGTACTACATATAGATAATGATTCAAATTCCAAAATTGTTCTAGTTCCAGATTGTCCACACAATCCCTAGAGAATTCCTCTTGATCATATAAATCAGTCTTCTTGCTAGTTGGGAAGCCTTAGCAAGAATTTGTTTTTAAGTAAGTGGCTAGCTGGGTACCGCCTTAGCCATATCATTTATTTCTGAGCACTAGTTGGGAAGCCTTACTGCTCCATTTCGTTTATGTTCTTATTTAGTTAGGAAGCTTGTAGATCTTAGGAAGTGGACGATCCTCTACATCTCTATACTACATCCGTGAGTAGATCTAGCCACCGCACAAACTAGAAATACTTCCAACAATAGCTCAAACACGATAAATTTAAGGATGATAGAACTAAAATAATTATTTGACAAATAGAGATATGGATATTTACAATTGCCAAAAATGTAACCTCATTTTAGTTTCTTCTTGCAACATACCCTCATTTTGCAGTAACTAACAACAACTATGTATGCTGGAAGCAATCTCATTATCTATACTTTAGCACCTTTAGCTAGATTCACATTGGCAGGATATGAACATAGGAATCTGCACATCAATTCATGGGCAACATAGCTACAAATCCTAAAGGGATAAAAGGGGAAAAAAGGGTTATTTCAAACATTCCATCATTGACTGGCACAACATAAAGACTTTGGAAATCACTAAATCTAGAAACTTTCTAGTATTGTGAGAGCAGTAACGTTACCAATGAGCTTTACAAATCTCTCCCATGTAAGCAAGTTTTTCATGCATAAGCAAACAACGACATGTAGTAATGCAGTTCTTTAGGAATGCTAAATTGCATCTTGTTCCAATTGTGATCAATACATGAATGAATACAATTGGAATACTAAAATGACTATTTTGAAAACCCACAAAAAGTTTATGAATGAAAGACCTTTTTTCTTTAATGGCCGGACTTTTGAACTTAAGTAAAAGCTTGACAACTATCAGTACGTTATTACTGAGAATCTCGTCCTCGAGTCGAATCGTTCCGAAACATATTTCCTGGGTACACCAGAGTACGGAAAGCAGCTTCAGGATCGGTCATAACAACCTTGAATTACGTGATTTGCGGTTTGCTTCAAATTTCTCCAGCAGAGCAATTCGACTGAGATTGAGTCACAAATACAGTGAACATTTCTATGGATTTTCTAGCCGTATTCTCAGAAAGCAACCTTGCATCATCTGAATCCTTTTGGATGTTGATTATTATCCAGGTCCTACTCATGGCTATCACCGTTTCATCTTCGGATCTGCAGCAATGGACTCCGTTTTTGCAGAGGAACACTGTACCCTCTGCTTCGATCCAGCACGTTCTAGCAAACTCCCCTGGTTTTGCTCGCACTCCGGCAATGTATTTTGTAAGGCATGATCTGGAAACTGACTCTTAGATCTCGTTCCTTCAAGAGTATCTACTTATTTTGGTAGGAACTAAGCCTCCGAAGGATGTATCTTCTTAAAGCGAGCATTATGTTAAATCAAATATTGCAGTCGGCAGTTCAATTGAAAAGCATAACCTCAAAAGAAGTTGTGTTTGAATCAGTCTTAAAGTGCAGAATTTTTTGTTACAGATTAAAATGTTACATATATCTACCTAGTATTAGATGATGGTTAGGCAAGTAAATGGACATTTTAATGAAAGAACGAAGAAATGTGGGATGCGTAATTTGGTAGACGAACAGTCTTCTGAAGATAATTGGTACTTTCGAACAATACAAACCCCATTTGAATGCCTGTGTTTCGCAAGGCAACATATAATAATGTATAGCATTTATCAAAACAATGATTCAAGCGCAGAGCATCATTTACCGATTGTGAACTATTTGTCATGATAAGATGCACATTTACCGCAGTGGAGCAAAAAGATTTTGATGTTTTTACAATGATTACAAGTTCGTCACGTTTTAACTTTGGACCATTTCATTTATAATTTTTCAACTGCTTAACGAACAGGCTGCGGTAGATCTGCACAACCTAATCCCCAAGCCATTCCTCTGGATGTATTCTATAAACTAATGAATAGGATGTTTCAAACCAATAATTCAACCGCATAACATTATATGGAAGTTTTCTACCGAATAGTTCTAGTATTTGTCATGATAGGATGCACTCTCAGTGCCATTGAAAGCCAACGCTGCAAGAAGATGGGCTACTTATGTAAACTGTTTTAGCCTTGCTTTGCAACAATGCAAAGGTGTTCATGAAGTCAAAACTAAAGGAAGAGCTTGAAATTGGGAGCCTGTTTTCTTTGGTAAATACAGCTACTTTTAAGTATGGTTTTGTTTATCGATTTTGAATCATTCACTATGTATAACTTACACATTTAATTTCATTTAAGCTCTCCTCCAAACAATAGCTCATCTACCACATCTTTAGAGTGCTTTCATTGCAACAAAAACTCTAGGTTAGCATGATATTATCATAAATTTCACGCATGGAAGTGCAGTATCCAACATCACAACATGAGGAGCCAACACTCCTCTTGCATTCCCAAAAGCTAGTATTAAAGCCTGGAGGTAAAGGTAAAACGTTGGAAATTAATCCTCCATAAACAATGCCAAAATCTTGAGTTCCCAAGATATATCTCAAAACCCTATTTCCTAGCTTCCAATGTCCCTCACTAGGATCTTGCATAAATTGGCTTAATATACCAACACAATAGCTTAGATCAGGTCTTGTGATGGTTAGATATATGAGTGAACCAACTAGCTTTCTATAGAGAGTAATGTCCTCGATGGATCTTTCATTACCTCTTATAAGTTAGCTTTACATTTGACTCCATTGGTGTATCACGAGACTTCGCATCTACCATATGAAATCTTTTTATAATAGAATGAGCATACTTCTCTTGACATATTTAAGTAGATTGAGAAGTCCTAAATACCTCTATTCCCAAGATATATTGCAAAAGACCAAGATCATGCACCTCAAACTCTTGATATCATCAATATCTTGATTGTTGCCTCCAACTTTTGGAAAGTTTTCTTCATAAAAAATGACATCTCTTCCAATGACCACTTTCTTGGTTGAAGGAATGTAGATTTTGTAAGCCTTGCTTACCTGACTATAGCCAACAAACACACTTTTCTTTGAAGATGGATCTTCTTTGGTTCTATCATCAAGAGTGATGTTGATATAGCACCAAAGTTTTGAAAAACTTGACACTTGGCCTCCTATCAAAAAATACTTCAAAAGGGATTTTTCCATCCAATACCACACTTGGCCATCATTGCAAAAAAAAATTAGCACACAATAAAGATTGATCCTAAAAGATTTAGGAAGATTTGCACCTAACCTCATGGCTTTGGCACCTTCACATTAATTCCTAGTCTTCCTCTTGGCCACTTCATTTTGTTGTGGTGTCCTTGGGCTTGTGTACTCCCTCTTAATCCCATGTTCTTTACAAAACACCTTGAACTTGCTAGATATGTAATATCCACCATTGTCACTCCTCGAGAACTTGATTTTTGTGGAATATTGAACTTCTCTTCAAATCTTGAACTTGAAAAAGACATCAAACACCTCATCTTTGCTCTTTAGTGAATATACCCAACAAAATCTACTAAAATCATCAATGAATGTAACATACATCTTAGCACCACTAATGCCAATTGTAGATAAACCATGAATATCCAAATGCACAAGTTGGAAAGGCTTACTTGATCTTGATGAAGATCTCTTGTAAGGTAGCCTACGTGACTTAGATAGTTCACATTGCTCACAAACATGATTAATGCTTGACAAATATTTAGGAAGACAAAAAACAACTTGCCTCTTTGCCATCACCTCCAATGACTTGAAGTTGAGATGCCCTGATGTTGGCTGATTCTGTCGAATCCCCAAGATACTCGGACAGAGCAACTCATGAGCACCTCTCACCTTAGACCAAGGAGATCTCTGAGAAGACGAGACGAACGAAGACTGAGAGCCGAGTATGAGAGCCGAGAAATGCTAGTTAGTAATAACAAGCAATGACTGTGTAAGCCTCATGGTGAATCCCAGAAGATGGAATGACCATGTAGGAACTAGTATTTCTAAGCAAATGTAATAAATGCAAGTAGACCCCTCTTAAAGAAAGTAGAGTGAGCCACCTTTTGATAGTGACCTCTAGTGGAGAGCATTATTCCACTTGTAATTTTTGAAATGTGGAAATTCCACTAGGATGCCACCTAAGGAGCTCTCTTGTTTATTTAAGGGAGTCCCTCTTTGTGAAGAGGAGCTTTTTGCATTGTATCTACTCCATGCTTAATAAGAAGATTTCCCATGAGTTTGATACTACACTAAGCTCCTTGATCATGATGGTTTTCTTGAGTGATGCCCCTATGATCAGGCCCTTCCATTCATATTGTGTGTGGTTGTGGATTTAGAGTGGATTAGTTTTCTTGATTTCCTAGTTGTGGATTAGATTTCATGTTTTCTTGTGGATTAATGTAGGAGCCAGCATTCAAGTAAACTAAATAGGCTGGATTTGTGGTGTGATTCTTGCATATCTCTGTACAATCCAGTTCTTGATGTTCTTGGGATGTCCAAGAATCAAAAGGCTGGTTAGTTTCTTGATTCTTGGTCATCATTGCAAAAAAAATTAGCACACAATAAAGATTGATCCCAAAGGATTTAGGAAGATTTGCACCTAACCTCATGGCTTTGGCACTTTCACATTAATTCCTAGTCTTCCTCTTGGCCACTTCATTTTGTTGTGGTGTCCTTGGGCTTGTGTACTCCCTCTTAATCCCATGTTTTTTACAATTTTCTTCTTTCGTATGGATCCAATAGCTCATAGTTTTCATGCTTACTCAAATCAACGTAAGCAGCATACACTACAAAATGAGATGATTTGAGCATGGAATTCACTGGTCCATATCCTAAAATTTTAACCGCAATAGTTTTCTTTACAAAAATTATTTTATGCACCTTATTGAAATTATGTCCTCCAAGAAAATGAGACAGTGCCTTGATTGCCATAATCATAGTTTCACCATGTTGATGAAACTTTGAATGGGCAACACTTATCCCATTATTCTTGAAGGACTTCAAATAGTGCCCCAGTGTATGATCTCTTGAAAATTCTCCAGCAGAAGATCTCTACCCTCCTCGACGAATTGCTAAATCATCAAGGAAAATTGTTTTCTGAAATGATAAAAAACAAAGTAAGCTCCAGTATATAATCTGACATAACAAATCTACTAGTACTTGATAAGAGACAAAAACTTATGCATTCGGCTTTGTCGGTAGATCATCTTCTTTGTTGCACATTTCCTCCACAGCCATTTTCAAGCAACCTTTCCCTGAATAAAACTTATCATTATGTACATCGTGAACCAGGGAGAAGATCATCAGCATCAAAATCAATTATATCCGAAAATTCATCAAGCTCTTTGCTCAAAATGCAAAGAGTCTCAGCTTCAGTGAAGTAAAAAAGATCCGATATATCCGATATTGTCAAAAAAAAATTATTATCTATATTATAAGTACGCAAAGTGATCAAAGATTTATCAGAAGGAGAAAGGGCAGTGGGTGTTCTAGGGCCTATAAAAGTAGCCCTTTTTTAAGCAGGATCAAAATCAGAACAATTATCTAAATTAACACTCGTATCAATAAAAAAGTTATCTATATCTACAATCTTTGACTTTTCAGACTTTGTACCACTAGAAGAAGCTGCTTCAGAAGTGGAGGGCATAGCCTCCAAATTGTCAGAAATATTTAACAAAAGGAAAAAAAACAAAAGCAGACTGAAAATCAACATATCTACATTTTTTATTATGAATTGGGCACTCATCTACAGACTTGAAATCATTATGTAACTTGGTAAACATTATGTCAAGCTTAGCTTTATAGATATGCTTGTCGAGTGCCACCAGGTCCTGATAATGAATCATGTCCTTATTCTGAGATCTGAATAGCGGAGTACTGAGCAGGGACTTAAATATGAGATATATCTCGTGCGAGAATGACATGCGTTGATATCGGATTCACGCACGTGTCTCAGCCCACGTGGCCTCATAATAGGGTCATCATTGTCAATACGGACTATCCACGTGGCCTAATAATCTAACGATACGTGTCTTCGCCGTCTTTTCACATGTGCAAAAATTTCATATATATAAGTCCTCGGAAATTTTATAGCGTAACTGCTCCAATGGATCCAAGCAGATCCACTCTCTCCCGCTCTCCAAAATCTGTTGGTGGGGATGTTGTTGCTGGTAACCGGTCATGCTCAGGATTGGATCGTAGTTGAAAACACGGTGAACATGTGACTGGACTAAAGATTGAACAAATTTTAACTAAATTTGTTTCAATCTTGTTGTAGTTGACTTGAAGAGTAATATGGCAATGATGTGCAGGATTCAACTCCAACTTGTCATGGATTTCTCATAGTTTTCAAAAATTTGAAACTGCTGTACAAGGGAATTTAAAGATGGATAGATGAATGAAAATGTGTTCTGGAGATGCTCTATAGAAGACTCTCGTGCAGTAGCTATTCCTCATGCAAAAATCAATCACACAAAATAGGTGAAGAGAAACAAGTAAATAAACAAACGTGACAAATAATGAGAACTGTATAGCACTTGTCACACAAAACTTACATTCATCAATATTGATAATGTACCTTGACAATTGCAATATTTCAGTTGTTTTGTAGAGTAATGTGACTTACTCTGACATGCCCTTGTCAAAACAAGACAGGGTTGGTTACACTAAATCTACCATCATTGATAGAAGATGTTGTAAGATATAGCTTGAGATGCAGGTACGGGTGAGGTACTATGTCCGGAGGACCTCGTCGAACAAGAGATTCAGAACCGAATCTCTATATGAATTTTTGAATCCTAGATTTGTTGTGTATTGGCACATTGGAAATCTGATCAGCATGTGGAAAGACAAATAGATTGGAGTTTGTAGAAAGGGAGAAAAATTGTCAATTCCCTGTGGAGGTTGCTCTTGGTTAGACATTGTAGCAGATGATGGAATATCGGTTTTACTTTCTTTCGACAAGGGTTCATTTCATATTAGTGTCTTTATGCATTATGGCGTTGGCGTATTGTGCGGTGTTGTAGAAGTTTGCAAGAAACTTCTCGGTTGGGCAGCAGGTTTAACTGTTGGGTTGCTATGGTGCTCGTGTTGTGTTGTCGTGAGGATCCTATTGTGATTCGTAACTGACGTGACGGGCAGGTAGGATCTTGGTCAGTTGTTTTGGACAGTCTTTGAAACTATGTCTCCTGATACAGTCGGGACACTCAGCATGGTACTGGGTCTTAACTGGACAATCAACCCTGAAGTCATGTCCTCTTTTTATCAAGAAAGAGATAGTCATGTCCAATCAACATGGTACTGGGTCTTAACTGGACAATCAACCCTGTCACAACTGACCAAGCTTTCCCACTGCACTACCCCGAAGGGAGCCACATGCTTACCCCTTTCCAGCTATATACGACCAAGAAGCCGTTATGCCTGTAGAATTCCATATTCCATCCCTTCGAGTAGCCTATAATATCGAGCTAGATAATCGACAGATACTAGCGAACAAGTTATTTTATCTGGAACAACTGTGTGAAACATGTAGGATCAGCATCCATGCTCAACAAGTCCACAAACGTCGACAAAAGGCATGGCATGATCAATCCTTAAAACTCAAAGAGTTCCAAGTCGAAGACAAGGTCCTGTTATACCAAGCCAAAGCACTTAAAGGAAAACTCAAATTTTCTGGCCAAGGACCTTATGTCATTCAAACGATATTTGCCTTTGGATATGTACAACTCCAAACCCTACAAGACGATATTTTAGACACTGTGATCAATGGGAGCAGACTTCGAAAGTACAATGAGCCCTGTGTTTATCTTGATATGTATTAGTTGCTTTATTTTCTATAATTTTGTTCATTAATTTTGTTTACTGTTTGCTTGCCATTTCAACAATTTCTTTGGTGTGTTTTCTTCTTTTCAGAACATCAAGATATCCTCAGATCAAGCATACATCAATCTTTTTCTATGCAATCACAAGAATCATTCTTCTCCAGAAATTTTGTCTCACAATCACATCAGATAGAATTCACCCAATTCCTTTTTTAGTATAAACGATTCATTTATTACCTCCACGAATTCTGTCTTAGAGACAAACTTTCTAGAAATTAAAAAAAATTAGTTTGTCTTGTCAGATCCTCATTGACAGAATTCGTAGATAATTTGTTGAGCCTCAAAATCACCTCCACGATTTGTCTGTCATATCTGCAAATTCTGATCAGACCAATTTTTGTACTATCAGCCATTTTACTCATTTTTGTACAAAAAGTCACTTATAGGAACTCGTCGGCCCTCAGAATAGTGCCTCGAAATTCACGAACCTCATTGAGAAATCGTGAGCACTGAGGATGATTACTGGGTGAGGTTACGAATTCCTATCCAAAAAGTTTATATATAGGCCTCACTCATTTCATCTACGAGTTCATTCTAGATTTCTACAAGAGAGTTCATGCTGTAATTCAAAATTTTCAACCTCTCCAGAATTATCTAGAATTATTGCCATCATGACTTCCAAAGACTCATCGCTCTCACTGCATCCGTAAGGTCCCTAAACCCTTTTCGGATGATTTATCACTTATTTATATCAAGAACTATCCTCAGGTGATACTGGCCAAAGATATGTTAACAAACATTGGTTTTGATCTCACCCATTTCACTGATGAGCAGAGTGAGAGTCCGATCCGAGCGGCCTATTCCACATATTCAGATGAGTTCCATTCCTTCAAGCTCACCTCCAAGGATGGCAATTACATTATAATCGACATCTCCCCAGAATGCTTACAACTCGTCGGATTTCCAAATCTAGGAGAGACGATTCACAGTAGAGGAACCAGTTATGATTCCAAGTATTTCACGAAGTTCCTACAAGAAGACGGAAAAACCATTGCGCAGACCAAGGACGACATATCCATCAAGCTGATCAAGGATTCTAAGCTCCGGCAGCCACATAAATTCTCGTGCACATGGTGGAGGTACACATCGTCAAGATGGATCGCATCCCACCAAGTGATCTATTTTTATTAACTATGACCATGGATGATCCAACCAATAATTACAAATGGGCAGAGAAAGTCGCCGACAAATTATGTGTGGCCCTGAAAGCCAGGAAATCCCCTACCAAGTGTTGCTATCTATTCACATGTTGGTCGCACAACATCTGGGACAACGAACGGCCGCCGTACTGAAAGAGCTAACTATTTCTTTGTGTTCCCATTGGAAGGTGCATAGCTTGAGGGAAGGTGCTCAGGCATCTTCTTGCCTCCTTTCATTGGATTTATTGTGGCATACGTTTTATTTGTTTTATGCTTCGTATTAACCGCAATCTTATTTCCAAATCCCTTTGGGTGTTAAGTAGGATTTAGATTAGTCTTCTTGCTAGTTGGGAAGCCTTAGCAAGAATTTGTTTTTAAGTAAGTGGCTAGCTGGGTACCGCCTTAGCCATATCATTTATTTCTGAGCACTAGTTGGGAAGCCTTACTGCTCCATTTCGTTTATGTTCTTATTTAGTTAGGAAGCTTGTAGATCTTAGGAAGTGGACGATCCTCTACATCTCTATACTACATCCGTGAGTAGATCTAGCCACCGCACAAACTAGAAATACTTCCAACAATAGCTCAAACACGATAAATTTAAGGATGATAGAACTAAAATAATTATTTGACAAATAGAGATATGGATATCTACAATTGCCAAAAACGTAACCTCATTTTAGTTTCTTCTTGCAACATACCCTCATTTTGCAGTAACTAACAACAACTGTGTGTGCTGGAAGCAATCTCATTATCTATTCTTTAGCACCTTTAGCTAGATTCACATTGGCATGATATGAACATAGGAATCTGCACATCATTTCATGGGCAACGTAGCTACAAATTCTAAAGGGATAAAAGGGGAAAAAAAGGTTATTTCAAACATTCCAGCACTGATTGGCACAACATAGAGACTTTAGAAATTACTAAATCTAAAAACTTTCTAGTATTGTGAGAGCAGTAACGTGACCAATGAGCTTTACAAATCTCTCCCATGAAAGCAAGTTTTTCATGCATAAACAAACAACGACATGTAATGCAGTTCTTTAGGAATGCTAAATTGCATCTTGTTCCAATTGTGATCGTATCAATACATAAATTAATACAATTGGAATACTAAAATGACTATTTCGAAAACCCACTAAAAAGGCCCAATGCTTTGGGCCCAATTGTAATAGGTACATCATATATGTAACTCTTTCAAAGTGTCCATCACATCCTTCAATGAAAAGTTACGGCATGCGTTGTACATTAAAATTCACCTATGGTCACAAAAGTTCTTTACATCTAACTTCTACTCACTTTGTGGAATAACAACCCTACATTGTGTGCCAAGGAAGAAGGGGATAAACTTGGATTCTATTTTTAATGGATGTCATTGTATGTCTTGCTTGCATGTATTCTCAGTCTAAAATAGTTTTCAAAGAATTGACATTTGTGAGTTTAAAAAACATCATGCAAATATTGATGTAATTCTATATTGAATGGATCTCATTGTTTGCCTTGCTTGCATATGATTCACAGTCTAAACTAGTTTCTTAAGAATTGACATTTGTGAGTTTAAAAAACATCATGGCAATATTGATGTAAATGTGGGTTGGAAGACTTGAATTTAATATGGGGACTTATGGCGGCCAAAGATCAACTTGAATTTGTATGAATGGTTCCTCTGGGGGAAGCTAACACTCTTGTCGGTGTGACAAGCTTTGTCAACGCCCTTATATAGGCAAATAGTCCTCGAGCACCCATCACCATTAGCACCACAATGAGCATCAACCCTCTTGACTCAGGTCAATAGCAGGGATGGTGTCATCACTAACAAACTTACACAATAACACATGGTTCTCAAGAGAGCCATGGCACTATGCCCCTATTAGGTGGGGCCAATGATGATGCTCATGTGACAACCATGGCCCAAAGCATTAACGTCACCTAGTCTTTGATGATAGCGTTGCACCTACGATCCTTATCTTTTGCAGAGCTTCTTTCTAGATATGGCGCAGCGCATTCCTTCTGCTTTCCGATCGCAAGTTCCCAAACCACGAATACTTCTGCATTTTCCTTCAATTCGCGTCACATACATCCTTTAACGACATTGGTTTGCAGGAATTGGACGTCTTTGACTTGTTCTACCTTCTGAGAAGAACATCATCTGTGCTTTAATTTCAAGCGCGGGGTGAATTAACCTCTGATATCAAAGAATCGCCCACACTCTCTGACTAGTATATATATATATATATCTAAGATCTTTGAATAATAAATATTCAAGCGTTACTGATGTATGTTGTTACTCAAGCACACTAGTTGGAGAAGAAGAAGAAGTAAGAGATTCATATCTGACTGAGTTTTGGCAAGGAAGCTTGTCGTTGTTGTGCGTGGTCGTAGCTGCAATTCATGCGAATGCATGCTGTAAGTAGTTGGTGAAACAAACTACTTCACTTTTTCAATTGTCACTGGACTCAATCTTCGGCCTCATAAATCCTCTCGTATATGAATGAAAGACCTTGTTTTTTTAATGGCCGGGCATTTGAACTTAAAGTAAAAGCTTGACAACTATCAGTACGTTATTACTGAGAGTCTCGTCCTTGAGTCGAATCGTTCCGAAACATATTTCCTGGGTACACCAGAGTACGGAAAGCAGCTTCAGGATCGGTCATAACAACCTTGAATTACGTGATTTGCGGTTTGCTTCAAATTTCTCCAGCAGAGCAATTCGACTGAGATTGAGTCACAAATACAGTGAACATTTCTATGGATTTTCTAGCCGTATTCTCAGAAAGCAACCTTGCATCATCTGAATCCTTTTGGATGTTGATTATTATCCAGGTCCTACTCATGGCTATCACCGTTTCATCTTCGGATCTGCAGCAATGGACTTCGTTTTTGCAGAGGAACACTGTACCCTCTGCTTCGATCCAGCACGTTCTAGCAAACTCCCCTGGTTTTGCTCGCACTCCGGCAATGTATTTTGTAAGGCATGATCTGGAAACTGACTCTTAGATCTCGTTCCTTCAAGAGTATCTACTTATTTTGGTAGGAACTAAGCCTCCGAAGGATGTATCTTCTTAAAGCGAGCATTATGTTAAATCAAATATTGCAGTCGGCAGTTCAATTGAAAAGCATAACCTCAAAAGAAGTTGTGTTTGAATCAGTCTTAAAGTGCAGAATTTTTTGTTGCAGATTAAAATGTTACATATATCTACCTAGTATTAGATGATGGTTAGACAAGTAAATGGACATTTTAATGAAAGAATGAAGAAATGTGGGATGCGTAATTTGGTAGACGAACAGTCTTCTGAAGATAATTGGTACTTTCGAACAATACAAACCCCATTTGAATGCCTGTGTTTCGCAAGGCAACATATAATAATGTATAGCATTTATCAAAACAATGATTCAAGCGCAGAGCATCATTTACCGATTGTGAACTATTTGTCATGATAAGATGCACATTTACCGCAGTGGAGCAAAAAGATTTTGATGTTTTTACAATGATTACAAGTTCGTCACGTTTTAACTTTGGACCATTTCATTTATAATTTTTCATCTGCTTAACGAACAGGCTGCGGTAGATCTGCGTGCCATCTGCACAAACTAATCCCTAAGCCATTCTCCTCTTTATGTATTCTATACAGTGTACACTAATGAACAGGATGTTTCAAACCAATAATTCAACCCCACAACATTACATGGAAGTTTTCTACCGAATGGTTTTAGTATTTGTCATGATAGGATGCACTTTCTTGCCAAGGAAACTGTTTTAGCCACAACAATGCAAAGGTGTTCATGAAGTCAAAACTCAAGGAAGAGCCTGAAATTGGGAGCCTGCTTGCTTTGGTAAGTACAGATACTTTTAAGTATGGTTTCTTATGGGTTTTGAATCATTCACTATGTATATCGTACACATATCTACCACATCTTCAGAGTGCTTCATTGCAACAAAAACTCTAGGTTAGCATGATATTATCATAAATTTTACGCAAGGAGGTGGAGTATCCAACATCATAACATGAGAAGCCAACACTCCTCTTGCATTCCCAAAAGCTAGCGTCTAGCCTCATCTAAACTAGAATTGACTTAACCATTTGGGTTCATCCGGGAACTACCGTGGTAGGGCAATTGTGTTGGTTCTTTGAGGATTTCTTCAAGAGCTTTACATTGTTAGATGCATTCTAAAGGTTTATTTTCCTTGTGTTCCTTTTCTGAACAAGCAAAGATAATAGATAAGAACTGAAAACGAGCATAAAACTCGATGCCTAGCTCTCCATGCTCTAGCCGTGGAGAAACAACAAAGAAAAGCCTAGCATTATCGGAATATCAATAGAGTCAAGAGAGCATTGGGTGTAGTGTACAAGGCCAAGGCACATAAAGAAAAGCTCAAGTTTCTAGGAGAAGGACTGTACAAGGTAGTTCTCACCGACCTGCAAGGCAAATTGTTTGATACATCCATTAACGACAGTAGGTTGCATCGCTACTACCCCATTGATGTTCAACTTAGGGATGAGGCTCACGAACCATTCTCGTCGTCTTCATCTTCTCGAGAAAAACCGTCAGAACCACATTAGGGCAGTCTATGTAGGTGTAGAATATACTTAGCCTAGTTTTTTCTTAGGTCATTTTCATCTTACCTAGTTAGTTCGATAGCAGTAAGTTAGGGTCAATGCTAGCAGGTTAGATCAAGTAGGTTAGGACCTAGATACTTAGGATTATAAACCTAGGTTAATTAGATTAGATCTAGATTGAGTCTGTAGTGTTGAAGATCAACTAGATCGGGATAGCTAGGATAGTTTAGACAAATCTTGATAGCTAGGTCGGGTAGCTAGGATAGTTTAGACAAATCTTGATAGCTAGGTTGTGTAGCCTTAGATCGGTTAGGTTAATCCTAGCGATCGGATAACTAGATGGTCTTAGCCTAGTTAGACAGATTAGACTCTAGACTAGGTACTTAACAATTAGCTAAATTAGTTAGCTAGATTAAACTTAGCTAGGTTAGACTTAGATCCTCTTAGATAGCTAGATTAATTCTAGATTAGCTAGACCCGCTTACCTAGGTGGATCACTTAGCTAGATCAGAAATCAAGTGGGTCATGTAGCCTTAGATTAATTAGATTAACCCTAGCCATAAGGTAGTTAGATTAATTTTTTTCCTAGCTACGTAGATTAGACATAGAGTAGAATTAGTTAGATCAGATTAGATTAGGTAAGTTAGGCCCAACTAGCTGGATTAGATCGTATTTAGTAACTTAGATCCGATTAGCTAGGTAGAGATCCCTTAGCATAATTTAACCAGAAAGGACCGCTGGAATAGTTTAATATAGTTTTAAGCTAGATAGAAAATGAAGAAACAAAGTGTTTCTAAATATAAAGCCTTGCTAGCTTACGGCCCCTTGCCTGACGAACATGTTCACGAACTCGAACATCTGAAGACACGAAACACGAAGAGTTTCGCGAACACGAAAGTCAACGAAACCGAAGACCAACGGTTCGCGAACACGAACGATCCACGAACGAGATTCCCTTGCAGTCCTATACGAGAGAAAGGCGGACGAGGTAAACGAAACCAACGGTGGAAACGAAACTCGTTTTGTCCTCACGCTCCAAGGAGTACCACCAGAGATCACGCAAGTACCAGAAGTACAGAGATCTGACCTGATGGCATGACGTCAGCAGATACTCCCTAGGTCGTGGCTAAACTGCCACTCTTGTAATTCTCTGGTTAGTTGTAGATGGTTAATCACTCTAATCTTAGATTTGCATAGAGAGACTATACTTACTGAATAATACTTGACATATATCAATAGGATACACAGTCTGTAACCAAGTAAGAAGAACAAGAAGTAGTCTGATGCTAGTAAGCAATCAAGACGAACACAGACAGAAGCTCCGCCTGCATGCGAGAAGATAATTCTGTCTAGGATCAGAAGATCCAATTGTCCGCTAGTGAAGCAAGACTACTACTCGTGAGATAGCCGTGCTTCTCTCACGCCAACGCACTGCATGGATTCGCATGCAGTGCCCTAAAGAAATCAGAGAAAGTCAATATAGATTATTTTTCTGGTTGTGTCTGATCTTGGATGTCGAATACTTATGCTGTTTATTTTAATATGTTTGAGTTTTCTTGTTCCCTTTGAATTCCGCACCTTAGTTGAAATGAAGTCGAATGCTATATTAATTTTATGAACGTAGATCAGTAGTACCTGACTACCCTCTGGAGGATTATAGGAGTGTTTCAGCTGGCAGTGCCCAGCGAACGCGTCTAAACTCCATTCGAATCTCAAAACAGAGTCGCGAATGTTTCGTGAATTTTTCTTCTCACGATTTTCATCAGTTGTATCGGAGCACCGCTCGACTCACAACAACGGTATTAGAGCCGATCTCTGTCATATTCTGACATAGCCGAGAAGCTAGCAGATCCAGGAGGCCAAGCATTCAGACAATCAACCAAACGACAAGAAAAACAGACTTCAAGAAGCAATGGATTCAATCAGCAGCATGCAGAACAAGATCTGCACTATCCTTAATTCTTCAGGATCTAACTTTCTAGCCTGGAAAGTTAAGACATCTTTGATACTCAAGGGCGAAGGACTCTTCCCCTGGGTGGATGGCACAGAAGAAATGCCTACGACAACAGGCAAGGAGCTACGTGAATGAAGGGAGAAAAACGACAAGGCTTGCTATCATCTTCCAGCAAAGATAGCCTTACACTTGACCTGGCTACACTCTCCAAAGCTAAGGAGAAGTGGGACACACTTCTCACAAGATTTCAGACGAAACCAAGAAGTCAGATTATGATGTTGGAAGATCAGCTACTCTGCAATGGGATGGAAAAGACCTCACCTCTTTCGTGAGAAAGATGAAGGATCTATTTCTATCACTACACAACTCAGGAGCAGAGAATGCAGTATTAGCTGAGAAGCAGCTCACATATCTGTTGAGAGCCTTACCTAGATCTTTCCAGATGACACGAACCCTGCTCGAGAAAGATCCTACCATGAACCTCGAAAAGGCGATCGTCGAGATTCGAGAGGAAGTTTAGGCCAGGGAGCATCTTGATCACAAAGATGGTTCTAACCAGGCACTCTACGACAATAGAGAAAAATCAAAGAAACAATTCAATCCTAAGAGGGAGTCGAATCAGAGACATGATCGTGACCAGCAAGCAGAGGGGACTAGCAAAAGCAACTGGAAGACCAAAGGGAGTTCGAAATGACAAGATGCCGACAAGAAGACCTGCATGAGATGCAGAAGAGACGGGCATACAGTAGATACCTGCTGGCTCAATCCCAAGATTGAGTGTATCCATTGCCATAAGAAGGGAGCCATGGATTGCCGCCAGAACCCAAGAAACGGATCAGCACAGAACAAATAGGAGAACGATAATAGTTCTCCTATGTCGAGGAGCCCAAGAGCTCGAAGATGGGCGAAGAAAGAATGAACAAAAATTGTTCGACCGCCTACATCTGTGAAGATGTGTGTGCAGCATCAACGTCTGACACACACGAGGTGATCTTGGATTCGGGAGCCACCTCTCACTTTGTGACATCAAGACGAATCATGTCTAATTTCAGAAGTGCAGATCCCTCAAGATTCATAGTTCTTGGAGATGGATCCAGACATCAGGTGAACGGTATTGGTTCACTCTGGCTCAACACCAACGAGAGAGACAAACGACTTGAAGACGTTCTATTCGTGCCAACTCTGTAGCAAGAATAGCAGATGTAGGGATGCGTGTGACATTTTCTAACGAAGCATGCAACGTGATTGATGCCAACACCAGCACTCTCATTGCTCAAGGCAGAAGGAAAGGGAACCTATATCATCTGAAGGTACGCCTACTTGCGGATCAGGTGCATCGGACTCATGACGACTCGCCAGACACTCTGTGGCACAGAAGACTTTGCCACATGAACTCAATGGCACTCTACCAAGCAAGTCATCATAGAGCAATAACAGGGGTCAACATCTCAAATGCAACCAATTCGGCCACCTGTGATGCATGTTTAAAAGGCAAGATGTCACGCACACCATTCGCCAAAGACTCCTACAACAAAGATTCTGGAGCTGGTGCAATCTGACATATACGGTCCATTCAATGTGATCTCAGTAGGAGGTTCAAAATATTATAGCCTTTATTGATGATTATAGCAAGTTTGCCAGAGTGTATTTTATTCAGAATAAATCTGAAGCACTCGATAAATTCACAGAATATGTGAATTGGGCTGAGAGATGCACATGCAGCAAGGTGAAGCAAATCAGAACAGATCGAGGTGGTGAATATATCTCGAATCGCTTCATTGACTTTTGCAATGATCGTGGCATCATTCACAGAAGAACTGCAGCCTACACACCGCAGCACAATGGTGTTGCTGAACGAAAGAATAGGACCCTAATGGAAGCAGCCAGATGCATGATGGCCTATTCGAAAGCTCCAAGGGCACTATGGGCTGAAGCAGTAGCTACAGCCGCATACATCTGCTGTGCAGCATATGCACATACTTCTGATAAGCTTCGCAAGAAGCTTGATGAGAAAGCCGAGCAAGGATTTCTGGTAGGTTATGACAATAATTCGTCATACTACAGAATCTACATGCTAGACACGAACATTGTGAAAACAGTGAGGGATGTCAAATTCGACGAGAGCAGGACAGTGGCCAACGAAGACCTTGTTAGCTATGAAGTTCTAGAAAGACAGTACTATGACCTGCCGCCAACGTCAGAGGGAGCAGAGGACGAACACGAAAGAAGATTTTCGAGTTGTCTCCCATTCGAGCGACGAATCAGACGAAGAAAGATTCGAGAGGCAGCCTGCCGCCGTAATTCTTGTAAACCAAGATAGTTCCAGACCAAGCAGAGCAGACAAGGGCAAAGGCATAGTTGTTTCGGGAGGATCTCCCAAAAGGTCGACAAGACCACAAAGAGCGCCAACAAGATTTGTGCCAGGCAACTTAGCTTTCACATCAGAAGAATTCTGCGGGTTCAGTGGCAAACCACAAACATTCGAGTAGGTGATTGAAGGTCCAGAAAAGGACAAATGGATCCAAGCCATAAACAAAGAGATGGAGTCCATGAGGAAGAACAAGGTATGGACGTTGTAGCCATTACCTCATAAGCGCAAGACTGTCAAATGCAAATGGGTTTTCAAACTCAAATATGGACCAGATGGGAGTGTGACTAAATACAAGGCAAGACTCTCAGAGATACAGTATTGACTATTCTGAAACCTTCTCTCCTATCGTCAAACATTTGTCCCAACGTCTCCAGGATCCACATTGTGGACGAGAAGACAACCTTCTTGCATGGCGAATTAGACGAAGAGGTCTACATGGATCAACCCCCAGAATTTGTCTCGAATTCACTTCCTGACTTTGTATGCAGAATGCATAGAAGCATCTACGGTTTGAAGCAATCAGCCCGACAATGGTACAAGAAGAAGGATTAGGCCTTGAAATCATTGGGATTAAAGCCTTTGTTGGCTAACTCCAATGTGTATGTCAGAGTTACAGATGGGTAGATCATCATAGTGGCTGTATATGTGGACGACACTCTGATACTTTGCAGGAGTGAGCAGCTAATTGCTGAAGTAAAGACAGACATCTGGAAGCATTTCGAGATAGTGGATCTGGGAGAAGCCAGGTGTTACCTAGGCTTACAAATTGAGGGAGGCAACTTATACCTTCACCAGTCCAGATACACCAAGAAGATCCTAGAAGACTTTGGGATGCTGAACTGCAAACGAGCGAACACTCCAATGCTTGCAGGAACGGTGCTAACAAATGACGACTGTCCAAAGACTGAGGAAGAAAGAGAACAGATGCAGCTCACTCCCTACAGAAGGCTTATAGGTTCACTGATGTACCTTGCAGACAACACACGTCCTGATATTGCTTATGCAGTATTTAGGATGAGCCAATTCTGCACGAATCCAGGCTCGACACATTGGAAGATTGCGAAACGAATTTTGCAATATCTTCAACTAACGAGGGATTATGGCTTGTGTTATTGTCGTGGTGCAGGTCTCAAGATACTTTCCTACAACGACGCTAGCTAGGCATCTCTCAGGGACGACTATAAAAGCATCTCAGGAGGATGCACCATCGCATCAGGAGCAGCAGTTCTCTGGGTCAACAAGAAACAGACCATTGTAGCCCAGTCGTCCTGCAAAGCAGAGTACCAACGAAATAATTTGGCTCAGACAATTCTTGGACAAATTGGACGAAAAAAGGAACGAGCTACTGGTCTTGCAGATGGACAACACCTCTGCAATACACCTCACGAAGGATCCTGTGTTCCATTCCAGTATGTAAATAATGTTAAAATGCATTTGTGTAGTAGTACATATATAAATTAAATGTATGCGCTTAAGATTGGTTTTGAGCTATTTCAATGAAATCTAGATCACACATGCATGTATACACATATACTCATAAACTCTAGCATAAAAATGAAGGGGCACAATACAAATCTTGCCCTTGATAGTGTTGAAAATTGTCACTTCTCACTTGACATTGGTTCATGTAAATATTGATCAAACATTAGAATATGTTGATGATATGATTTCACACGTGTGGAGCATGTTCCCATGTGTGAAAGGATGTACTTTTCATGTTTGTATATATCCAAATTGATTTTGTATCATTCTAGTTAGTGTGAACATGAAATGACTAGTTTTTAGTCAAGTTGACTAGTCACCTACAAATTAGCTTTTCCTTGCATGTGCATGAGTAAATGCTCCCACATGGCAAGTGGATGTTCACATGTGTGTATAGAGTACTAGAAGATAAGAGTTGACCATTTTCCTTAGATCCTATTTTGTAGGGAATATTCCTATATTCTAGGAGACTAGCTTTTTGGATTTTAGTCATATTCTAGAAGGTCAACTATTGGATAAGGATCAAGGATGGATCAAATGGATAGATATGAGTGATGTGGCACTCTTCACACGTGTGAAGGCCTGCTGGACTGTACCAGACTCATGGATGTACTTGATCCATAAAAGGATCATCATTTTGCTAAGAAAATTGATGAGACTTTTGCACTCTACACTTTTGTGAGATTTCTAGTCATTTGTCTTGTGATTTTTATGCATGATTGCTATCTAGTATCATTGTACTTGTTGTTTCAGGTGCAGGCCGTACAGTGGACAGTACTCCACACGTGTGAAGCCGCTCTCACTAAAAAATGATGTGTTGATCCATTGCTCTTGCTTAAATCCAAGTGTAGTGAATCTAGATCAAGATCTAATGTGTAGAACTTGATAGATTCATTGATTAAGCAACCAATAACTCTCTATGATTGTAAAGTACAATCATTATTGTCCTAAAAACTGTAAAATTTATCATGGTATCAGAGCTAAGTAAGAGAGTGATCATTGAATCATAAATCTTGTAAAGATCATTGGCAAAATTTGTTTTTTGGCCAATACTAGTGAGGGCGAGTTCTTCTAGAGTGATAGCTTGTAATCATTTGGATCAAAACGACTTGGAGGCTGTGTATGTACTTTTCACACGTGTGAAACCGTACAGCAACTTTCAATTCAAGTTACTTTGTGTTTTTTGGTCCCAAAATCACAATACTAGTTCATTTTTGGTGCTTTTTGAAGCATAGTATTGATCTAGATTCATTCTAACTAATGCCTATGACCAAATAGTGTTTTGGATCATTGAAGCATTTCTTTTTAGAGTCTAAGATCAGATCTAAGAGGCTGATTTGTTCAGATCCTTAGTTGAAGTGAAATCTCTAAGAAAAGTGTAAAGCAATTTTTTTTGTGAGAGTGAAAGCTAGAAATTTTTGGTAAGATCTTTGAGTATCATTCAAGCTTGTGTGTTAGTTTGATAGAGACAAGCCTATAGGCATTCTAGTAAGCTTTAGGCCACTTCATAGATCTTTTAAAATTCAAAAATCTTTGTGATTTTTAAAAGAGCATTCATTCTAAAATGTCATCCATGGGTGGATATTTGATGGAACCAAGTGAGAGACTCACTTCCACAAATTATTCCATTTGGAAAGTGAGAATGGAATCACTCCTAGTGATCCATGATCTATATGACATAGTTCAAGGAGTAGAGGAAGAGCCTCAAACTCCCCAAGAACAAGCCAAATACAAGAAGAGAGCAAGATTAGCTCTACATTGCATAAAGTTAAATGTATGCAATGACCTCTTGAAAGAGGTGTCTTCTTGTACCTCATCCAAAGAGGCTTGGGATTCATTAAAGAGCATTTATGAATCCAACAATACTTCAAGAATCCTCATGCTAAGAAATCAAGTTTTCCAAAGCATGAAAGGAAGTGGAGAGAGTGGACAAGAGTATGTTCTTAGGATCAAATCTCTTAACAAGGAGTTAAGTGCAATAGGAGAGAAGATCCAAGATCAAGAACTAGTACAAATCATTTTGAATGGTCTAAGTGATGAGTTTACCAACTTAGTCCAATCATTTGCCATTCAAGACTCTCTTCCATCCATTGAAAAGTTGCACAATGTTCTTGTGGCCGAGGAGAGTAGGCTTCTACACCTCAAGACAAGAATGGATAGCATGTCACTTAATGGAGGAGAGGAGAAAGCTAACTTTACATCTAAAGGCAAGAAAAAGCAAAATCCATTCAAGAAAAATCAAGGCAAGGAGGCCGAGATGAAGAATGGAGGATCTACCTCCAAAGGCAAAGTGAAGAACAAGGCAAAACTAAAGTGTTTCTTTTGTGGAAAGAAAGGACACTTTGCCTCAGAATGCTACTTGAAGAAGAATCAACAAGCCAAAGGAGATCAAGGGGACATTGCTCAAGAGGAAGAATTGAGGATGGATTCAACACATCCTTAATGGTTGCATCTACACCAACTTCAAGTCAAGACACATGGTGGATAGATAGTGGGGCTAGTTCCCACATGTCCTTTAACAAGCATTATTTTTCTACTCTTCTATCTTGTAATGACTCTAAGAAGTCAATATACATTGCTAGTGATCAAGCATGCAAGATAGATGGCATAGGATCTATACCTCTTTGTTTAGGCACATCTAAAAGGATAGATCTAGATAATGTTTTGTATGTTCCTACCATTTCAAGAAACTTGCTTAGTGTAGGACAATTAATGGACAATGGACTAGATGTACATTTCAAGAATGGAGTTTGTTCCATCTTGAAAAATGATAAGTGCATAGCTAGTGGCATTAAGCAAGGGAGACTTTTCAAGTTGGATGCTAATGTTGCAAGTGAAAGTGTGAACTTGGCTAGGGAGGAGCTAACTCAAGTGGAGCTTTGGCATAAGAGATTAGGCCATCCTAATCTTCAATCTATGGAGTCAATGGCAAGCAAGGAACTAGCTCTCGGCCTACCAAGAGCTTTCAAGAAGTGTGGAAAAATGTGTGAGGCATGTGGCCTTGCAAAGTCACACAAATCTTCTTACAAGAAATCTTCATCAAGATCTCTCTCTCCCTGGATCTCATACATTCTGATGTACATAGTTTTTCACATGCAAGTAATGGAGGTGCCTTGATGTATGTAACTTTTATAGATGATTGTACTAGATTCACATGGATTGAGTTACTATCAAAGAAAAATCTTGTTTATGAAGCTTTCATTAAGTTCAAGTCTCTAGTAGAGAAACAACTTAGTACTTCTATCAAAGCACTAAGATGTGATAATGGAGGAGAGTACACCTCCAATAAAATGAAAGACTTTTGTGAGATCAATGGTATTAAGTTACAATACACTTGTTCCTACACCCCTCAACAAAATGGGGTGGCCGAGAGGAAAAATAGGAGTCTATGTGAGTGTGCAAAGTCCTTGAG
This sequence comes from Diphasiastrum complanatum, assembly GCA_029204225.1. Classification (NCBI taxonomy): domain Eukaryota; kingdom Viridiplantae; phylum Streptophyta; class Lycopodiopsida; order Lycopodiales; family Lycopodiaceae; genus Diphasiastrum; species Diphasiastrum complanatum. Next base: position 8,615,164 of record CM055101.1, on the reverse strand, counting down.
GCTTGATGCATCACTTCCCATCTCATTTTGGGGAGAAGCCATAACATGTGCTAATTATTTGTGTAATAGACTTCCTAGTAGTGCTATAGATGGGATCTCACCTTATCAAGCCTTGTTTGATAAGAAACCCAATGTAAAATATTTTAAGATCTTTGGATGTACTTGTTATGTACACATTCCTTTGGAGACTAGAAGGAAAGAAGATGCTACCTCCTTCAAAGGAATCTTTGTTGGCTATGGAGAAAATAGCAAGGGATATAGGATATATGATCCTACATCCAAGAAAGTAAAGGTAAGCAAGGATGTACTTTTTGATGAGTCACAATTTGCTAAGAGCTTGTCAAATGGATCTAACCCATTGTGCATTGAAGATCTTGACAAATCCGAGGAGGATCTTGACAAACCCGAGGAGGATCATGACAAACCCGAGGATGGAGATTTGGATCCAAGTCAAAAGGGGCCAAGAAGATCATCAAGGAGCAAGGCCGAGCCCTCAAGGCTTACCTATGTGGACAAGGGAAAGCAAAAGGAAGGCTCTACATCTTCTACCTCTTACTCTTTTTTAGCTACATTGATTGAAGAACCATCATCTTTTGAAGAAGCATGTAAATCTAAAGTTTGGAGAGATGCAATGCAAGTAGAGTATGATGCATTAGAAGAAAATCATACTTGGAATCTTGTAAATCTTCCAAGAGGAAAGAAACCACTTGCATGTAAGTGGATTTATAGAATTAAGTACAATCAAGATGGATCTATTAGTAAATACAAAGCTAGGCTTGTTGCTAAGGGATTTCTTCAAATAAAAGGATTGGATTATGAAGAAACATTTGCACCTGTAGCTAAGCTTGTAACTATTAGATTAATCATTTGCATTGCTACTTTTTTCAAATGGGATCTCTACCAAATGGATGTGACAAATGCCTTCTTGAATGGCTTCTTAGAAGAGGAAATCTACATGATGCAACCCGAGGGCTTCATCAAGATTGGTGAGGAGCAAAAGGTGTGCTACTTAAGGAAGAGCCTATATGGCTTGAAGCAAGCACCTAGAGCTTGGTACTCTAGGTTGCATGATTTTCTCTATTCCCTTGGCTTTGTACTAAGTGCTTATGAACCTTCTTTATATTTCAAATGTAATGAAGGAAAGATCATCATTTTGGTTCTTTATGTTGATGACATCATTATGACAGGAAATGATGATGATGGCATAGGCAAAGTAAAAGTTGACTTATCTAGTGAGTTCAAGATGGTAGATCTAGGCTTCCTAAAGTTTATACTTGGGATAGAAGTGTCTAGAAGTAGCAATTGTACTTTCATAAGTCAATCTAAGTATGCTACTTCCATTCTTGAAAGATTTGGTATGAAAGATTGTAAGGGGATTGACACCCCTATGGAGCATGTTGTGAAAGCAACTAATGAAGGTGATGAAGCATCCTTTGAGGACATCACTCTCTTTAGGAAGCTTATAGGCTCTCTAATCTATTTAACCATCACTAGACCTGACTTAAGTTTTTGTGTAAGCAAGTTGAGTCAAAGTATGCAAGCTCCTTTAATTCATCATTGGAAAAGTGCCAAGAGAGTACTTAGATATGTTTCTAGTACTAGATTTTTTGGTATACTTTATGAAGGATCTAACTTGCACTTGAGAGCCTACTCGGATTCAGATTTTGCAGGTGACAAGATGGATAGGAAGTCCATTAGTGCATTTGCAACATTTCTTTGTGGAGGAGTGATATCTTGGCTTTCCAAAAAGCAAGATACAATCTCACTATCTTCTTGTGAAGCCGAGTACAAGGCATTGACTTCAACAACCAAAGAGCTCTTATGGCTAAGAAGACTCTTGATGGAACTACATGTGCTAGAGGCCGAGGAGATCCCTTACATATTTTGTGACAATCAAGCTTCTCAACAAATTGCTTCAAATCCTATCTTCCATGCTAGAACAAAGCATATTGAGATAGCTCACCACTTTGTGAGGGAGAAGGTACAATCCAAGGAAGTGCAACTACATCATGTACCATCATCCGAATGCATAGCTGATATCTTAACCAAACCATTGTCCAAAGATCCATTTTTTAAGTTAAGATATGCTCTTGGAATTGTAGATAGATGTACACTAGATTTGCCAAGTTAGAAGTGAGGAGGAGTGTTGAAAATTGTCACTTCTCACTTGACATTGGTTCATGTAAATATTGATCAAACATTAGAATATGTTGATGATATGATTTCACACGTGTGGAGCATGTTCCCATGTGTGAAAGGATGTACTTTTCATGTTTGTATATATCCAAATTGATTTTGTATCATTCTAGTTAGTGTGAACATGAAATGACTAGTTTTTAGTCAAGTTGACTAGTCACCTACAAATTAGCTTTTCCTTGCATGTGCATGAGTAAATGCTCCCACATGGCAAGTGGATGTTCACATGTGTGTATAGAGTACTAGAAGATAAGAGTTGACCATTTTCCTTAGATCCTATTTTGTAGGGAATATTCCTATATTCTAGGAGACTAGCTTTTTGGATTTTAGTCATATTCTAGAAGGTCAACTATTGGATAAGGATCAAGGATGGATCAAATGGATAGATATGAGTGATGTGGCACTCTTCACACGTGTGAAGGCCTGCTGGACTGTACCAGACTCATGGATGTACTTGATCCATAAAAGGATCATCATTTTGCTAAGAAAATTGATGAGACTTTTGCACTCTACACTTTTGTGAGATTTCTAGTCATTTGTCTTGTGATTTTTATGCATGATTGCTATCTAGTATCATTGTACTTGTTGTTTCAGGTGCAGGCCGTACAGTGGACAGTACTCCACACGTGTGAAGCCGCTCTCACTAAAAAATGATGTGTTGATCCATTGCTCTTGCTTAAATCCAAGTGTAGTGAATCTAGATCAAGATCTAATGTGTAGAACTTGATAGATTCATTGATTAAGCAACCAATAACTCTCTATGATTGTAAAGTACAATCATTATTGTCCTAAAAACTGTAAAATTTATCAGATAGCTGCCTCTTATGCACAAAAAGGGGCACATATAATATCCTGCCCCTTCTATCCACCCTTGATGCATAATAAGGGGCACATTTTAAATCCCCCCCCACTTGTTGCCCTTCATATAAAAATAGGGGGCACTTTATTTATCCTGCCTCTTATGGCTGCTCCTAATGGCATGTTTTCTTGTAGTGAAATGTTTCAAAAAAATTAAAAGCAGAATAAGAAGAGGAGTTAAAAGTCAGAGGGAGAAGATGGAAAGCTTCGGAAGCAACTTCGGCTCTTTGGCTACTCGCCTGCTTCGTCATCTCCATCATCGTCCCGTGGTTTCTTTGTAAGAGCTCTTGCTTGGGCCTTGCACGCCATGTCCCACAGTTGATTCATCTTGTCCAAGACTTGCTGCAGGGCCTTTTTCGTATCTTCTAGTTGTTTCTGGGACTCCAGGATGATTTTTTCTTGCTTGGCCACAATATTTTCAAAATTTTTCTTCTCAACTTCTTGTTCCTGGATCAGCCACACATATTTCTCCATCCGGATGGCTGTGGCCTGTGGGGCTTGGAACTGTATGTTCTCGAGCTTAATTAGAGGGGCACCAATTGTCATTGCACCCGACGATCCATCTTGGGCTTGGTCGATCTGGGCCATCTGGTGCTTCAGTTGTTGTTGGACCTCTTCCAATGTGATCTTTTGCTCGACCATCACGGATTTGATTTCATCTATCTCTTTTTCTTTTTCTTTGGCCAGCTTCTGTTGTTGCACAATCTCTTGGTCTTGGTAATGGAAAGTTATTCTCAAGCACTTGGTGCTGGCTTATCAACCAATGTATGTGGTAGCTTGCCTCGGATAGGCCGATCATCGAGCGCTTAGCTGCTTCAGAGAGCTTCTCAAGGTTAGTGATAGTTGGGTACTGATCAGGGGTGTGAGATGGTGAAGCTAATCCAAAAAATAAACGTTGTGGAGGAAATGAAGATGGAGGTGGAGGGAGTGGAGAAACAATATTAGTAGAAATGGTGGTTGTTGTGGTGGTGGTGGTTAGTGGAGGGGTCAGACTTCCTCCTGATTGATCCGCTTGTTCCAGTTCATCATCACTGATCTCCATCAGGTTCGCAACATCAAAATATATTGTGAAGTATCCAAGGTATGGATTTGCTGGGCCTATGGATGTTGGTCTTGTGACTGCTGGGCCGCTTTCATGTCTTGTCATTGTTATATCTAGTAGACAACACCAGACCTGATATAACGTTTGTAATATATAGGCTGAGCCAATATAATCAGAACCCAAAATCATTGCATTGGAAATTAGCAAAGAGAGTACTACAATATCTCCAAGAAACAAAAGACTATGGACTGTGTTATTCAAAGGAAGCTGAATTTCACATCGAATCTTACGGTGATGCAAGCTGGTCATCCATGAAGGATGATAGCAAAAGTATTTCAGGAGGTTGTACTCTAGTATCTGGTGTAGCCATACTCTGAATAATCAAGAAGCAAACAAAAGTAGCTCAATCTTCTTGTGAAGCAAATATGTAGCAGCAGCCATCTGGATCAAATAGATGTTGGAAGGATTTGATGAATCTATTTCTAAACCTTATGTCTTGTCAATGGATAACACTTCAACAATCTATCTTACAAAAGATCCTATATTCCATTAAAAAATAAAGCACATAGCTATCAAGTATCATGTTATTTGGGACTTAGTTGAGAAGAAGATAGTCTTCATACCCACAGAGGAAATGACAGCTGATATCTTTACAAAGCCACTCAGTAAAGCTTTGTTCGAGAAACAACAAAGAAAATTGGGGTTAATCCAACTGCCCACTTTGAGAGGGAGCTGTAGAACATCTAATCAGACAGATCTCGATTCTACTAACAAAGTGTGCAGTTTACTTGACAAAGGATGAGAAGAAACGAACGCGAACTTGAAACATTTCAATTCATGACCAACTCGAAAGATTCACAAAATTTATCTTGCAACCAACTCAAAAGATTCGCGAAACAGTTTCTTGTAGAAGCTTGTGGTTTCTTGTTGAAGCTCGAAAGATTTGCGAATAGAGTCTTGTCATGAAATATTTTGTTTCTTGTTCAAACCTTAGATGTTGCAAAATTGTCGCGAACAATTCACAAAATATTCTGGATTCTTCTTCAAGCTCAAAATTGTCATCTGTTGCGAATAATTCGCAAAACATGAAGCTTAGACGAAGAGACATGAAACACAAAAATGTCGCAAATAATTCGCGAAACAGGAAGCTTAGATGAAGAGACAGACTGTCGCGAAATATTCACGAACAAAAATTATTCGACCTTGAAAACAGAGCGTCTATTTGAACATCAACCGTCGTAAACGGTTAGATCTACTGTTACAGAATTAAAAGGCCAAAAGACCTGTAAATAAAAGGCCAAAAGACCTATCTTGTAGCAATATAGATACATGTGCACTACTCATTGTAACTAACTCACTCAATCAGAGACACAACAACGAGATAAGACAACAAGAGATTTATACTGATTTAGATTCAGAATTATACATTTGTTTTTGATCAATAGTTCTTGTTTGTCTAAAATTGTCTTAAGTTGTCTCTTAATTCTGCATATTATTTCTGCACGCTAATTCAATCAAGGCAAATATTGTTCTATTAGTACATAGACTAGAAATAGACTCGATTGAAGACACTGATATTAGTTTGATTTATTCAAACTTTCATCGTGTTCTCCGTGGAAGAATAATTACTATTTTATCTATAGCAACATCAAAATGCTTGAGAATCCTTTTGCCTGATAGTTGTTTTGCAATGCATCCCAAGACCCTTTTGTAGTCTCTTGATCCCTGATGTGAGATATGGCAGCTTCTCCAAGCGCCATGCATATCAGCATGTGTGCCTTGGCATCGCAGCAATTGCTTCAACCGCTTGACGATTTTTGGGAAATCCCTCTTTGTTGTGCTCGACTGTCTCAGTGCCTACTACTACTCCCCATAATCCCTTCTCCCAGTGCCATGCATATCAGCATGTGTGCCTTGGCATCTTTCGCAGCAATCGCTTGATGATTCTTGGGAAATCCCTCTTCGTTGTGCTCGACTATCTCAGTGCCTGCTACTACTCCCCTTGAGCACAATTTTTAACTTCCAACTCCAGGAAGTGTAGTTGTGTTCTTCTAGGCGATCAATAATTCTTGCTTCCAAGGATCCGTCCAATGCCATCACTGTACTATCCAGGTTCTATAGTCTTCTCTGATTTGCATGTAAATTGAAAGATTTAGTTGTACATGAGATTGTAATTCAATTGTACATGAGATTGTAATCCTAATGCTTGTACATGAGCATGTAATTCTACACTGTGGGCCCATAACCATTGAAGGATTAATCAGAGCGCATGCATAGTACATGATGAAAGTGAAAGCATAAATCATTTATAGTACACCAAAATGTGAGAACAAGAAACAAAGATAGCACAAAACGTGTCTTCTCATTTGTATTCACATTTCATATACAAAAATAGGTTGCTCATCATGCTCCCCCTTTAAACACATATATCATCTATAAACTACCATTATGTATTAGCAAACCGATTATCTTTTGTCACATGGCTGGGATTGACAGTTGGTGATCATATATGTCATCTGATACCAACAAGGATCTTTAAATGAGGCCATGACTCTAATGTGCTTGTTGTGATCATTCCAAAACTCGTCCCCAATAACTTCCATCCATGTAGCTATATGAAAGAATGGAAAACTGGGGGCTATCTTCCAGTTCTCTTTCAAATTCATCACTAACTTCTCTCCAGTTTGAACTCCAATCACTAACTTCAATGACTTGTCCATCAGATAGACACACACTCAATATAAACATATCCTTCTCTCTCACATGACCCTCATCTCTGAATGGCCTCTTTAACTCCTTGTCATTTCTTAACATTCTAACCTTTGTGTTGACCTTTAACCCACATAAAGGGATCATTGGAGGATAATTTTGAAATTTTGATAGTTTTTGTAGCAAGGCTCCTCCATGCTCCTCCAATAGTGTAGTTGGAATCTCTTGGTCGAATTCATCATCAAAACCATTTTGCCCTCTACCATCATCCTTTTTTTGCACATCTTCCTCAGTAACATCTAATGCTTCTATGGCAATGTTTTCTGTGGGCTCAATAGGTGGAGTCAATATGTTTTTTGTTGAGGTTTGTGCCATTTTTGAAACAATTTAAGCTTGTGCTGGACCACCGCCACGTCTACCTCAATGAGATCGACCACCACGCCTTCCCCCACCTAAACATAAAAAAGAGTCAAGATATTGAAACTGTAGACAACACAATTTTGCCTACTAAGCCAAAGACAAAAAACATTTTGATGGTTTCCAAAGCGTGCCTTTTAATCTTCTGCAATTCAAGGCCATGGCAGGCAAATGTTTTTTGCCTGCCGTGCTCCTGCCCCAATCCCATCCGCCAGTGGATGAGGTTGGGGTGGGAGTGGTATCAGCCATCTTGCCCTTGGCCTGGTAGGAGAAGCTTTCCTACGTGGTTGTGGTGGCCTTGCTTGGTAATCATCCAAGGCCTTAGTGCCCGTATCTTTTTCCTTTGTCCGCTCGCTCGTTGACGGCTCAGTTGCGCCCATGTCTTGTCTGGGCGAGAATCTTTTTGACTCCAATGGATCTGCCAGGAAGTCGTCATCACCCCCAATGTCAGTGCTAACTTCTGGAAGGTCAGGGATGGAGTGATCTGGAGAGGGAGGTGCAGAAATAACAGGTTTAGGACGAGGTGGGTTTAACAAATTATATGCCGCACCGGGGGAGCGGAGTTGTTGAAGGAACTCGTCCCGTCGGGATTTGTATGTGTCAGCTGCATTTTTTGATGGGTCCATTAATTTACTAGGAGGTGCTGGAGAGAGGGAAGATGAAGAAACAGGGTAAATTGGAATGAATGTTTCAGAAAAATTAAAAGCGAAATAAGATGAGGGGTTAAAAGTGGGAGGGGGAAGGGGAAAAGCTTCGGAAGTAGCTTCGGCTCTTTGGCTACCCGATCCCGATCTACCATCTGATGGTCGGGTTTGTACATCCTTATTGTGTACTCCGTCATCTCCATCATCATCCCGTGGTTTCTTTAAAAGAGCGCCTGCTTGGGCCTTGCATGTCATGTCCCACAACTGGTTCACCTTGTCCAAGACTTGCTGCAGGGCCTTCGTTGTATCTTCTAGCTGCTTCTAGAACAGGAGCAAGAAGATCGCCAGCAGATCGTCGCAAGAAACGCCAGAATTTGCACTTCACTGAGGTGCGAATGGCATTGTTGTGATGGCATTTATGGATGTCATCATCTGGTTTTGGGTGAGATGTGACGTGCCAGTTTGTGGAGTTTTGAATTTGGAACCTCCGATCGAGATTGGAGTGGGTGCTCTAGTTGAGATATGATGGAATACTCCGGTCGAGATCCAATCAGGACGCTTCGGTCGAGATCCAACACTTAGAATTTGCTTTGCACTGGAACACAAATTATGCTACACAATAACATAGACAGAAAAGCACCCTCCACAGCAAGCTCACATAGCAACTGTATTTCTCAAAATGAGATTACACTGTACATATAGTTGTTCACTCAGGCAACCCATGCATGACCCAGGTTGTCGTTGGACGGACGCGTGTCCCATCGACTTGCCTCGTGGTGAGGCCAACTGATCCTTATCAACTGATAGGACCCACAGTACAGTAACACAGTGATTCTACTTTAATTCTAACTCTCTCCCTTAAAGTAGAGTCTACTTTTTATATAGTCATATACATAGCTTTAAAGTCAACAAACTTTAAGTACAATAAGCTTTGATCTAAACTTATCAAACTTTTCTCCAACAAGTGTCTTAGTGAAAATATTAGCTAGTTGTTTTTCTGTGCTACAATAAACAACATGAATTTCATGACTCAGCAGCCTCTCACGTATAAAGTGATACTGAATCTCAATGTGTTTAGTTCTCGCATGGAACACTGGATTCTTTGCTAGCTGAATGCCACTTTGACTATCGCTATGTAATGTCGTGGGATTTTTCTGCTTCATGCCAACTTCTTCCAAGATTTGTCTCAACCATATAGCTTCATGTGCTGCACTACACATTGCCTTATACTCTGCTTCTGTGGTGGAAAGAGCAATTGTACTTTGCTTCTTACTAGACCAGGAAAAGCAACTACCACAAAACTGGAATACATACCCTGTGGTGGATCTATGATCATCATAGTCACCTCCCCAATCCGCATCCACATAGCCACACAACTTAGGTAAACCATCGTGTTTCCTGTAAATCAAGCCATAATCTGAAGTGCCTTTCACATAATGCAAAATGTGTTTAGCTGCCTTCCAATGCATTTCCGTAGGTGTTGCCACAAACTAACTTACAATGCCAATAGCATAGCATATAATCTGGTCTAGTCATGGTAAGGTAAATCAAGCTCCCTACTAACTGCCTATACAGTGTAGCATCAAATGATTGTGACTCATCAAGCTTAGAAAGCTTTCTACGTGGTTCAATAGGAGTATTTACTGGTTTGCAATCCTGCAACCTAAACCTATGCAGCAACTCTTTGACATACTTCACCTGTGTTAAACCCACTTCGTGTTCTTTTTGCCACACCTCTACTCCAAGGCAATAATGCATCAGGCTGAGATCTGTCATCTCGAATTGTTCCATGAGGTCTTTCTTGATCATATCTATCATCTCTTGATTATTTCCCGTAATAATCAAGTCATCAACATAAGGGCAATCAAAGCAACCATACCATCAAAGCATAAGACATATAGATATGGATCAGAGTGTGTTCTCACCATCCCCTTTGAACAAAAGTAGGCATCAATCCTGCTATACCATGCACATGATGCTTGTTTAAGACCATAAAGCGCTTTCTTCAAGCGACATACTTTATTTTCCTGTCCCTTCATTACAAAGCCTTCAGGTTGATCCATGAACACCTCTTCTTCTAACTCACCATTCAGAAAAGCAGATTTCACATCCATCTGATGCAAAGGCCAACTAATATGTGAAACTAAAGCAACAAGTAGACGTAAAGTATTCCACTTACATACTGGCGCAAAGGTCTCCTCATGGTCAATGCCTTTACTTTGTGCATACCCTTTGATCACCAATCTTGCCTTGTGCTTTGCTATACTTCCATTTGCATGGTACTTAGTTCTATATACCCATTTGTAGCCAATGGGTTTCTTGCCAACTGGTGGTTCTACTAAGTCCCATGTGTTATGCTTAGCAATTGACTCCATCTCCTCTCCCATGGCCTTGACCCAAATGTCATCATCCTTCGCTTCACCATAAGTCAAAGGTTCTTTCTTTGAATAATGCAAGATAGGAGAGCATAATTTGCTTCATACCTTTCAGGTTGTGTCTTCTCTCTTGTTGATCTCCGTAGCTCTCCCTGGCTAAATGATCCTGGAAAGTCATCCATGTTGCGGCTCTCCAACAATCTCTCAAACCACTTAGGGAGCTTCCTGTCAGGTGATCAGCTTCCTGGTGAAAATGTATCCCATGGTACATCCTTCTCCTTGCGTTTGTCACCTGCAACTTCAATCCTTCTTGCACCAAAAGGTTTGTCCCTACCTCTCCAACCTATCTCTTGAGGTTTAGTAGTAGTATCTTGAGATGTATCATCTTTTTCATCACCTGGAAGGTTAATGAATGGATCATCATCAGATGGTATCCTCACTATACCATCTTTCCCACTAGATATATCTATCTTCTCAGCATCCTCGTCTTCATACATCTTGGATTCATCAAAGACAAAATCATGACTTACATGGATTTTGTTTTCCACTAGATCAAAACATCTCTAGCCTTTCACATGATCATCATATCCTAGGAATATGCACTTGATAACTTTTACATCAAGTTTACGTCTCTCTTCCTTAGGAACATGTACAAAGGCCTTATATCAGATTCGCAAGTGGTTCACCTTTGGTTTCTTCTTCGTGAATGCTTCCTCAGGTGTTATCTTTGGTATGGCAATGGTAGGACTTCTATTTTGAAGATAGACTGCCGTACTGCATGCTTCTGACCAAAAATCTTTTGGTAGTTTTATCTTAGCTAGCATAGATCTGGCACTTTCCACAATTGTACGATTCTTGCGCTCAGGTACACCATTGAGAGCAGGAGTATGAGCTTGCGTAATCCCACATTGATCACAAAGATCATTAAAGTCATTAGACTTGTACTCACCTCCACTATCTGATCTTAGGACTTTGATCTTCCTACCTGTCTGATTTTCGACCAATGCTTTGAAGCTCTTGAAGTTGTCAAATGCATCTAATTTCTTCTTCAAGAAGTAGATCCACGTTGACATATCATCAATAAAGGTCATGAAATCGAACGCTTTACCTAAGGACATAGGCCCGCATAAATCTATGTGGATTAAATCCAGGATGTTCTTTGCTCTTGCAACACCCCCTTTATTGAACTTCTCTCAATGTTGCTTCCCATATATACAAGATTCGCACATCGATTTCAAGTCATCTTCTATGGTAGGCAATCTTGTTACCATCTCCAATTTTCTCATCAAATTGAGGCTTCCCAGGTTCAAGTGACCAAGCCTGTTATGCCACAACTCAGTTTGCGATGGAATGGACGATACAAGTCCATGTTGCCCCTTGATTGTAGCATTCAACCTGTACAATTTTGTATTGGCTCCCTTACTCCATCCGCAATAACTTTGAACTTTTGGTTCACATCTTTCACAAAGCAACAATCATGGGCAAATTCTACTTTCAACTTTTGATCAATAATGACTCCAACAAAAAGTAGATTTTTCTTCAAATCTGGTATGTAAAGTACCTCCCTAATCATCTTGCTTTTTCCATCAGGTAGTTGTATTGAAACGGTGCCTATCCCCTTGATCTTGCACACATCACCATTTGCTTGTGAAATGGACGTTCCATTATCCAACACTTTCAAGCTATTGAACCAATTCTTGTTACTTGTCATGTGTCTTGTGGCTCCTGAGTCAATATACCACGCTTGATCATCTTGATTAGATGACAATGCAGATATGAAAATGTTAGAGTCTTCAATCTCACCCTCATCGACAAGGTTGCCTGCTTGCTTTGGTTTTCCCTTGCCTTGTTCCGCCAGGAATTTGCGACATTCACTCTTCCAATGGCCCTTTTTACCACAATGGAAGCACTTTCTTTTCTTCTTAGTCTTACTGGAAGATCCCTCATCCTCCTGAGTCTTGGCAAATTGTTGTTTAGACTTCTTCTTGCCCTTGCCCTTGCCTTGTTTTTGGCTTGTCGCGAGTGCTTGATCGTCAGTATTTTGATGTCTAGCTTTCACCATTTCTCGCCGTTGCTCTTCCTGCATTAAGATTCCTGTGAGCTCGTCAAAGGTTGGCAATCTTTCTCTTGATGCTATTCCACTCACAAACATCTGATAGGGTTCTGCAATGCTACACAATGCATTGTGCACCAACTCCACATCACGTATGCGCTCACCAATAGAATGCAGTTCATCCCTCATTGTGTTGATTCTGGTCATGTACGTTTGAATGTGCTCTCCTTGTTCCATTCGGGCACTATTTAGCTTTGACTTCAGAAACATGATTCTTGACAGATTTGATGTCTCGAACTGCTCCTTTAACACATCCCATGCATGTCTGGGTGTAACAGCATCACAAATGTGGATAATCATGTGATCCTTCACTGACAAGTTAATGAAGGTCAAGGATTTTCTCATCTTTTTGTCGAACACTTTGATATCCGCTTCATTTGGCGGCCTTCTCTCATCACCTGTGACAACTTCCCACACATCTTTCTCCATCAGTATGTTTTTCATTTTGAATTTCCACACTGCATAGTTGGAAATCCCGTCCAATTTGCTACTTTCACTCAAAATGGACTCTCTCATGTTTGCCATTGCAAAACTGCTTGAAACTTCTGTCGTAGGCTAAAAGTAGTATGCCGAGGCCAACTGTGATGTCAGAAGCTGAAAATAATGACCTGCACTTTTTCCCTTACCAGGTCACTTGCTGCTTTCCCACCAATTTGAAAGCCAAATCGACATCGCCTTCCGAAATGCACTCAGTCGTCAACTCCCAACTACGTGCCCAATGGAATGGTGAAATCACTTTTGATGCACTCCGAACACTTTCTCCGCTGCAATCACTCTGTTTTGTTGTACCATACTTGCAGGTACAGTCCGGGTGCCCTTCATTTGGAGGTTATAGCCTTTCGTTTGGGTCAAAACGGGCAAAGGACCCAAAAATAGGGATTTTCTTTGTTTTTGAACTGTTTCTTCACCTTGAAGAAAATTCACTCTTCACTTGTGAAGGGACCCAACTCCAATTTCAGTATGAAAATTTTTAATGAAGTTGAAGGCCAAAATACACCTCAATTCTTTAGGGCCCACTTCAGTTAAATCCAACGATAGGTTTCAATTTTGTGGTCCAGATGCAATTAATCTTGTCCGTCGATCATTGTGGAGATGATCTTGTGGACTTCCTTGCATTGGTGCGTCGAACTACACTTCTGAAGCCGCTGGACACTTCAAAACACTAAGTTGTTGTCTCGTTTGTCGCACGTGAGCTCCATGCGCCTCCCCAAACTAGTTTTTGCATGATCAATTTCGTTTTTAGATCGATTTGAGCACAATCTGAGGCCTGGAGCAGGGTCGCCCTACTGATACCAAGTATGTAGAGTGTTCAATCATGAAATTCCGTGGAGAAACGGTGATTTTAGCTCAACTTGACAAAGTGGCTTTTTTCACCTTTTACTGCAAATCTGCTAGGTTAACTGTCTGGAGACAAATCTCTGACAAACCTCAGAATCTCTCCGTGGCTGGTTGACAATGCAATTAGCTTCCTTCCTGTCCTTACGGCATCCAAAATGGTGCACAAACAGCGAAGAAATCACCAATTATGTATAAAAAACCGTAACCCCAAACTTGGTTTCAATTTTCAACTTGCTTCATAATTGTCAATTTTTCCCTGTCTGATGCTATGCACAGGCTAATAATCCATCTGCTGAACTTGGCAAGCCTCTATAAACTAGAAACCGTGCACCAGTGCTTCTCTTCCCATCTTCAACCCGCCGTAAACCCCGAACTCTCAGAAGACAGTTCTCCCGAAGCTCTCTTCAACGACGATGTGTATTGTGTACAGTACCAATTTAGAATTTGCTTTGCACAGGAACACAGTAACACAGACAGAAAAACACTCTCCACAGCAAGCTCACATAGCAACTGTATTTCTCAAAATGAAATTACACTAAACATATAGTTGCTCACTCAGACAACCTATGCATGACCCAGGTTGCCGTTGGCGGGACGCGTGTCCCGTCGACTTGCCTCGTGGTGAGGCCAACTGATCCTTATCAAATGATAGGACCCACAGTACAGTAACACAGTGATTCTGCTTTAATTCTAGCTCCAACATGATTCTCCGGTCAAGATCGAACATGTTGCTCCGGTTGAGATTTGACAGAAACGCTTCTGTTGAGATTTGACAGAAATGCTCCGGTTGAGATTTGACAAAAACGCTCCGGTTGAGATTTAACAGAAATGCTCCGGTCAAGATCTGAGTGAGGAGCTCCAGTCGAGATCTGATAGATGACTTTGGTTGAGATCCAACAGAATGCTTCGGTCGAGATCTGACAGCATTCCTTCGGTCGAGATTAGGAACCCAACATTTCATGGCACCGTTCCCGGCTCCCTAATGCTGAAAAAGCAAATGAACCAGCCAATGATGATCTTCCTGATGCATGTCTTTTTCAGATTGATGCTACACCCTTATGGGCTGAGGAGATCACTCAGTTCCTAACAATAGGCAGACTCAAAGAAGGCCTGAATACGGCTGCAAATTTTTTTTTTTTTGCTTTAAGCAGCATCCTTTTAGCTAATAGCAGGATAACTTTACAAAGGAGGCATTGACGGTATTATCCTGTGACGCGCTTATGAATCTGAGATACGACCTATCATATCTCAGGCTCATGAGGGCATTGGCGGCGGTCACTTCTCTGCTGAAGCGACAACTAAGATCATCCTTCGAGTAGGAATGCACAACTGGTTAACAAACGACACCAAAAGGCCTGGAATGACCATCACTTACGCAACAAAGATTTACACTTAGGTGACCAGGTGTTTCTTTATACATCGAAGAAGCACCCCGGAAAATTGAAATTTCGAAGTGAGGGTCCGTATGTTATCAATAAAATCTTTCCTAATGGTGCAGTCCAATTGCAAACACTTGACGGAATACTCCTAGACATTGTCGTCAATGGTGGTCATCTACGACGGTATTACGAGGAGTTGTTTTTTGTTGACCCAATTTAACCCTCATTCCCTAGTATATATTTTACATTTTTTTATTTTCTTTTTATTCGTTGCTTGTTATTGTTTCTTTTTGCATGCCTATTTTTGTATACTTTTCTTGTTTTATAGTTCATGCCTATACTTATTTACTTTCTGTGCATCTTCTTTTTTCTATAAATAACCATTTTTCATGAATGTTCTAGGTCAACAAATGATAGACTACATCATAAGGACAAGATTTGTCACACTTTAAGCCCATCTCATTTCTGTCTGTATGATATCTCAATATTCCCAATTAAGCATACATCCAATCATTGAGATACTTCTTTCCCATAAGAACTTCTAATTTGAGCCATAGTCATATTTTCCCTCCTGGAGTTCTTCACTTGCATCACACAGCTCCATTCCTCCATACATGACTTCTGTCAGATTTTGACTGGAACACTTCTGTCAAATCTCGACTGGAGCCATTCTGTCAAATTTCGACCGAAGCCATGACCGGAACACTTCTGTCAAATTTTGACTGAAGCCATTCTGTCAAATTTCGACCGAAGCCATTTTGTCGAATCTCGACCGAAACACTTCTATCAAATCTCGATCGGAGCACTTTTGTCAAATATCGACCGGAATACTTCTGTCAAATTTCGACCGAAGCCATTCTGTCAAATCTCGACCGGAACACTTCTGTCAAATCTTGACTGGCGAAGCACTTATTTTTGTTTGTATTTTTCAGATTCACAGGTTACTGTTATGGTTCTTCAAGCATTTCAGAAGAGGAACAATGAAATATGAGTTTAGCCCACCCTGACTCGTCATTTCACTTTTGATTTTCTATTTTCGATTTTTTGTAGAGTTCCTAAATTTGATTACAGTTTGTAAAATGTGTTAAGTTTTTGTAATGTTACAGTTTAAAGATTCTTCGTCATGTCAATAAGGTTCTGGTTTTCGGTAAGCAAATCTATATCTATGCTTTTCCAGATTGGATTTTTATTTTTCTTTCTCTGTTTTGCTTAGTTTCAATTATTTACAGGATCTTCAAGCTAAAATAAAAGCCTGTTTTAAGGCTTTGGTGCTATCCGAGATGTGCCGATGTTGTCTAAAGACTGTTGCTGACAAATGCTGATCTTTCTGTGCTCTGTTCATAGTTAACAACTTGTCGGTGCTGCTGTCCGAAATCACATTATTTTTATAATGCAGAGCCAAGCTTTTACAGCTGATTTTCCATTTGACATCTGCTCATAACCATGTCGAAAGATGTTGACTTTTGGAAGTAATATATGCTAAAGTTTTATTTCTTAAAACCTGTACAATCAATGCTTTGGCTTGTCAAAGGCTGCAGACTGTGGCAAGTCAGATTCTCTTCAAAGCTTCAACACTGGTTCCTATTCTCAGTGTTTGCGAGCCGCTGCACACTTGAGGAGGGGATCATGTGGTGACCTGGTTTCAACAATTTGTTAATGATTGCGGCTTTTTATTGCTAAATCTTAAGCCTTTGCTTTGCTGTTGTGTATAGCCTAATCATAAGTTGCATTCAATGGGGTACGACTTAAATTTGTTTTGTGGCATTAAGACAACCCTTTTACTACTTGTGAATTTGGCATATGGCTGTGCCTAGCCGTTGCTCTTTTAAGTTATAAAAGTCATTGGTTTACTCGCATTATTCGACTTTGTGTGAGAGTCAAGTTTTAATGGAAGTTTTAGTGGCTGACTATAACTCGCCATCTTCGCATTTTCTAAGGGCAAATTGCTATTTTCAAAGGCAAGGCACTACAAATCTGAAGGGCCATTGTTGCACATTTCATACTATTCGGGATTTTTGGAGCCTCGTTCATTCTTTAGTGCCTACATTGAAGCACCTCCACGCAGCCAGAGCCTCCCAGCATCGCATTTTTTGAGGCAATTGTCGCACATTTTGCACTATTCAAGATTTTTTAGGACAGGCTTCGCTCTCCCAAATGTAGATCTGAAGACGGTTTTCCAGCCCACCATCGCCCTTCATCTCCAGCCCACCATCGCTCTTCATCAACAAGCAGTAGTTGCAGTTAGGACAGTGTTCTAAGCGGCAGCCTTCAATGCATTTCTAGCGACTTAGATGCTTCCATTCATCCCTCCACGCAGGTTAGAAGGCGGCAAGCCACCATGGCATTTCCTATGGCAGTCTCTACTGCTCTCCAATGGCAGTTTGCAGACTTGGAAGCCATCGCATCTTCTACACGGCAGTTCCAGAGGCAGATTTGGTTGCTCAACCCTACTTTCTAGCTATTGATCCTACTGTGGCAATATGCTATTGGCTTGTGAAAGCTCTATTCCAGATGTCAAATACTGATTTGCTCTCATTCTTGAAGTAGTTGCAGAGCCCTCTTCTCTCTAGCACGGATCTCTCTGGCTATATTATGCCAATTTTTATGCCATTGTAATTCATTCAGACACAATGTAGAACAGAGGCTCAGAAGCTCTGTTGGTGCTTTAATGTAGATTTACTGCTTTTGCTATTCATCTACAAGTTCAGAACCTTTGTGTTCTCAGATTCTTGTATAGAGGTGTAGCAACCCCTCTTATTTACAGTGTCTAGACTATAATGAATATATCTTTGTACTCTACAAATGGTGAATACAGATAATGTAAATTTGAGTGTTTTGAATCACACAACTTGTTTCGATTGTGAATACCTTCTGTGCTTTTCATGGTGATTCATTTTGGTAATAGAAAGTTTATGGCACTGTATTGTTTGTGCCTATACATAGTGACTTGGACTGGAATTGATTAGTGAAGTGTCTCTAGCCTTCAATGTTGTGATTTGTGCAGATCATAGGAGTTAGATTCATGATAAGCTACTGTCAAGATAACGAAAACACTATGTGGCTTTCCCTTTTGCCGAAGTATTTGATAAATTTTACAGTTTTTAGGACAATAATGATTGTACTTTACAATCATAGAGAGTTATTGGTTGCTTAATCAATGAATCTATCAAGTTCTACACATTAGATCTTGATCTAGATTCACTACACTTGGATTTAAGCAAGAGCAATGGATCAACACATCATTTTTTAGTGAGAGCGGCTTCACACGTGTGGAGTACTGTCCACTGTACGGCCTGCACCTGAAACAACAAGTACAATGATACTAGATAGCAATCATGCATAAAAATCACAAGACAAATGACTAGAAATCTCACAAAAGTGTAGAGTGCAAAAGTCTCATCAATTTTCTTAGCAAAATGATGATCCTTTTATGGATCAAGTACATCCATGAGTCTGGTACAGTCCAGCAGGCCTTCACACGTGTGAAGAGTGCCACATCACTCATATCTATCCATTTGATCCATCCTTGATCCTTATCCAATAGTTGACCTTCTAGAATATGACTAAAATCCAAAAAGCTAGTCTCCTAGAATATAGGAATATTCCCTACAAAATAGGATCTAAGGAAAATGGTCAACTCTTATCTTCTAGTACTCTATACACACATGTGAACATCCACTTGCCATGTGGGAGCATTTACTCATGCACATGCAAGGAAAAGCTAATTTGTAGGTGACTAGTCAACTTGACTAAAAACTAGTCATTTCATGTTCACACTAACTAGAATGATACAAAATCAATTTGGATATATACAAACATGAAAAGTACATCCTTTCACACATGGGAACATGCTCCACACGTGTGAAATCATATCATCAACATATTCTAATGTTTGATCAATATTTACATGAACCAATGTCAAGTGAGAAGTGACAATTTTCAACACTCCTCCTCACTTCTAACTTGGCAAATCTAGTGTACATCTATCTACAATTCCAAGAGCATATCTTAACTTAAAAAATGGATCTTTGGACAATGGTTTGGTTAAGATATCAGCTATGCATTCGGATGATGGTACATGATGTAGTTGCACTTCCTTGGATTGTACCTTCTCCCTCACAAAGTGGTGAGCTATCTCAATATGCTTTGTTCTAGCATGGAAGATAGGATTTGAAGCAATTTGTTGAGAAGCTTGATTGTCACAAAATATGTAAGGGATCTCCTCGGCCTCTAGCACATGTAGTTCCATCAAGAGTCTTCTTAGCCATAAGAGCTCTTTGGTTGTTGAAGTCAATGCCTTGTACTCGGCTTCACAAGAAGATAGTGAGATTGTATCTTGCTTTTTGGAAAGCCAAGATATCACTCCTCCACAAAGAAATGTTGCAAATGCACTAATGGACTTCCTATCCATCTTGTCACCTGCAAAATCTGAATCCGAGTAGGCTCTCAAGTGCAAGTTAGATCCTTCATAAAGTATACCAAAAAATCTAGTACTAGAAACATATCTAAGTACTCTCTTGGCACTTTTCCAATGATGAATTAAAGGAGCTTGCATACTTTGACTCAACTTGCTTACACAAAAACTTAAGTCAGGTCTAGTGATGGTTAAATAGATTAGAGAGCCTATAAGCTTCCTAAAGAGAGTGATGTCCTCAAAGGATGCTTCATCACCTTCATTAGTTGCTTTCACAACATGCTCCATAGGGGTGTCAATCCCCTTACAATCTTTCATACCAAATCTTTCAAGAATGGAAGTAGCATACTTAGATTGACTTATGAAAGTACAATTGCTACTTCTAGACACTTCTATCCCAAGTATAAACTTTAGGAAGCCTAGATCTACCATCTTGAACTCACTAGATAAGTCAACTTTTACTTTGCCTATGCCATCATCATCATTTCCTGTCATAATGATGTCATCAACATAAAGAACCAAAATGATGATCTTTCCTTCATTACATTTGAAATATAAAGAAGGTTCATAAGCACTTAGTACAAAGCCAAGGGAATAGAGAAAATCATGCAACCTAGAGTACCAAGCTCTAGGTGCTTGCTTCAAGCCATATAGGCTCTTCCTTAAGTAGCACACCTTTTGCTCCTCACCAATCTTGATGAAGCCCTCGGGTTGCATCATGTAGATTTCCTCTTCTAAGAAGCCATTCAAGAAGGCATTTGTCACATCCATTTGGTAGAGATCCCATTTGAACAAAGTAGCAATGCAAATGATTAATCTAATAGTTACAAGCTTAGCTACAGGTGCAAATGTTTCTTCATAATCCAATCCTTTTATTTGAAGAAATCCCTTAGCAACAAGCCTAGCTTTGTATTTACTAATAGATCCATCTTGATTGTACTTAATTCTATAAATCCACTTACATGCAAGTGGTTTCTTTCCTCTTGGAAGATTTACAAGATTCCAAGTATGATTTTCTTCTAATGCATCATACTCTACTTGCATTGCATCTCTCCAAACTTTAGATTTACATGCTTCTTCAAAAGATGATGGTTCTTCAATCAATGTAGCTAAAAAAGAGTAAGAGGTAGAAGATGTAGAGCCTTCCTTTTGCTTTCCCTTGTCCACATAGGTAAGCCTTGAGGGCTCGGCCTTGCTCCTTGATGATCTTCTTGGCCCCTTTTGACTTGGATCCAAATCTCCATCCTCGGGTTTGTCATGATCCTCCTCGGGTTTGTCAAGATCCTCCTCGGATTTGTCAAGATCTTCAATGCACAATGGGTTAGATCCATTTGACAAGCTCTTAGCAAATTGTGACTCATCAAAAAGTACATCCTTGCTTACCTTTACTTTCTTGGATGTAGGATCATATATCCTATATCCCTTGCTATTTTCTCCATAGCCAACAAAGATTCCTTTGAAGGAGGTAGCATCTTCTTTCCTTCTAGTCTCCAAAGGAATGTGTACATAACAAGTACATCCAAAGATCTTAAAATATTTTACATTGGGTTTCTTATCAAACAAGGCTTGATAAGGTGAGATCCCATCTATAGCACTACTAGGAAGTCTATTACACAAATAATTAGCACATGTTATGGCTTCTCCCCAAAATGAGATGGGAAGTGATGCATCAAGCCTCAAGGACTTTGCACACTCACATAGACTCCTATTTTTCCTCTCGGCCACCCCATTTTGTTGAGGGGTGTATTGAGGTGTAGAAGCCTACTCTCCTCGGCCACAAGAACATTGTGCAACTTTTCAATGGATGGAAGAGAGTCTTGAATGGCAAATGATTGGACTAAGTTGGTAAACTCATCACTTAGACCATTCAAAATGATTTGTACTAGTTCTTGATCTTGGATCTTCTCTCCTATTGCACTTAACTCCTTGTTAAGAGATTTGATCCTAAGAACATACTCTTGTCCACTCTCTCCACTTCCTTTCATGCTTTGGAAAACTTGATTTCTTAGCATGAGGATTCTTGAAGTATTGTTGGATTCATAAATGCTCTTTAATGAATCCCAAGCCTCTTTGGATGAGGTACAAGAAGACACCTCTTTCAAGAGGTCATTGCATACATTTAACTTTATGCAATGTAGAGCTAATCTTGCTCTCTTCTTGTATTTGGCTTGTTCTTGGGGAGTTTGAGGCTCTTCCTCTACTCCTTGAACTATGTCATATAGATCATGGATCACTAGGAGTGATTCCATTCTCACTTTCCAAATGGAATAATTTGTGGAAGTGAGTCTCTCACTTGGTTCCATCAAATATCCACCCATGGATGACATTTTAGAATGAATGCTCTTTTAAAAATCACAAAGATTTTTGAATTTTAAAAGATCTATGAAGTGGCCTAAAGCTTACTAGAATGCCTATAGGCTTGTCTCTATCAAACTAACACACAAGCTTGAATGATACTCAAAGATCTTACCAAAAATTTCTAGCTTTCACTCTCACAAAAAAAATTGCTTTACACTTTTCTTAGAGATTTCACTTCAACTAAGGATCTGAACAAATCAGCCTCTTAGATCTGATCTTAGACTCTAAAAAGAAATGCTTCAATGATCCAAAACACTATTTGGTCATAGGCATTAGTTAGAATGAATCTAGATCAATACTATGCTTCAAAAAGCACCAAAAATGAACTAGTATTGTGATTTTGGGACCAAAAAACACAAAGTAACATGAATTGAAAGTTGCTGTACGGTTTCACACGTGTGAAAAGTACATACACAGCCTCCAAGTCGTTTTGATCCAAATGATTACAAGCTATCACTCTAGAAGAACTCGCCCTCACTAGTATTGGCCAAAAAACAAATTTTGCCAATGATCTTTACAAGATTTATGATTCAATGATCACTCTCTTACTTAGCTCTGATACCATGATAAATTTTACAGTTTTTAGGACAATAATGATTGTACTTTACAATCATAGAGAGTTATTGGTTGCTTAATCAATGAATCTATCAAGTTCTACACATTAGATCTTGATCTAGATTCACTACACTTGGATTTAAGCAAGAGCAATGGATCAACACATCATTTTTTAGTGAGAGCGGCTTCACACGTGTGGAGTACTGTCCACTGTACGGCCTGCACCTGAAACAACAAGTACAATGATACTAGATAGCAATCATGCATAAAAATCACAAGACAAATGACTAGAAATCTCACAAAAGTGTAGAGTGCAAAAGTCTCATCAATTTTCTTAGCAAAATGATGATCCTTTTATGGATCAAGTACATCCATGAGTCTGGTACAGTCCAGCAGGCCTTCACACGTGTGAAGAGTGCCACATCACTCATATCTATCCATTTGATCCATCCTTGATCCTTATCCAATAGTTGACCTTCTAGAATATGACTAAAATCCAAAAAGCTAGTCTCCTAGAATATAGGAATATTCCCTACAAAATAGGATCTAAGGAAAATGGTCAACTCTTATCTTCTAGTACTCTATACACACATGTGAACATCCACTTGCCATGTGGGAGCATTTACTCATGCACATGCAAGGAAAAGCTAATTTGTAGGTGACTAGTCAACTTGACTAAAAACTAGTCATTTCATGTTCACACTAACTAGAATGATACAAAATCAATTTGGATATATACAAACATGAAAAGTACATCCTTTCACACATGGGAACATGATCCACACGTGTGAAATCATATCATCAACATATTCTAATGTTTGATCAATATTTACATGAACCAATGTCAAGTGAGAAGTGACAATTTTCAACAGTATTTGCTTTCTTGAGTTCACTCCCATTTGAATCTGAAAACCATAATGAAGTATTCAGTATTTTTCTCTTGGGTGTTTGTTTTCTTTATACGGTTGTACTGGCAGCCCCTTGTGGAAACATTTGTTGATGACCAATTTGCAATCACTTCTCTTCTCCACTCCATTCATTCTTAGTTATTTCTGGTTTTGCACTAATAATGACAGTATTAGTCTTTTTATTGCTCTCTAGTAGGAACGATACCTGTTTATACTACAAATATCAATCATTTTGCTATTGGTATGCCGTGAGAGCTTGTGCTCCCAATCTGATCTGCTTGCTTCCACTATCTTTGTCAAAATACCGCACAAAATCTTATTAGAAGATTTGGCTTGGCCATTGCCTCTTGGGTAATAAGACATGCTGAAACGATGGATCACAAAGAACTCTTCTAATAAGACCTTGATGGTCTCATTGACAAAGTGAGTTCCCTGGTCACTGACTATCTCCATTGGGCATCCGAAGCACACAATGATGTTTTCGTAAAGGAACTCGGCAGTGGACCTAGCATCTGCTATGCACACCTGCTTTGGCTTGACCCACTTTGTGAAATAATCTGTAGCCACGATGATACATCGGGCTTGCATATTGTGAGCGGTTGGGTGAATAGGGCTGATGTAATCAAGTCCCCATTTTTCAAATGGCACTTGAGCCAATACAAGATGTAATGGTTCATAGTTCGACTTTGTTGGTCTACGTGCCCTCTGACATACATCACATTGCTTGATATATGCCTCAGTATCCTTGTGCATTGTTGACCACTAGCAGCCGGATTGTAAGATCTTGCGTATTGTAACATCCGCTGCAAAGTGTCCATTTCCCATTGCTTCATACAATAGGAACATGATCCGACTTGTCTCATGGGATAGGATACAACGACGAATGATATTATCTACCCCTCTTCAATATAGTTGGCCGACAATCAGCTGATATGGATGAGCTTTAAGTACAAGTTTCCACTGTTGCGCCTCATCAGAGAAACTTAGAGCCCGATGAGGGCCTCTGAAAAAAATGCCTTCTTATTTATTTTTTCTCATTTTCGTAGCCATGTGGACCAATAGAAACCTTGATATCAGGCTTCTAATGAAGCTTTTCCTAGATATAAATAAAATAATGCTTTTTAAATATATAAATGTTTCATTGGGTAGCATGTGGAAATGCTATTGGATGTTGAGGCCTGCCCTTCCAGCTCATCACTGCCCGAAGAGGCCTAAAAATATTGAAAATGAATATGACAGATGGTTGGATTAAGAATATCAATATAGCATTAATGTAATTGCATTTTCAAATCATGGTTTACAGGGTTAACTAGAGTTAACTTGTAGCACCAAATAGTTCAGTGTTTCAAACGTTTGCTTACACATATTTTCAGATTCATGGCTTTTTGCCTACACATATTCTTAGATTCATAGTTCTATGTTTCAAATTTTGGCCTGCACATAACGAATGGTGATCAAGAAAGCCGTGCTCCTCAATAAACTCTGTGCTTCTCTTCAATGAGAAAGATGACAATGGATTATGGGTGCCAAGAAAATATTCAAAAAACTTTTGGGTGATGATGCATCCATCATCAAAAGGAACATTTCGAAAATGCAAAAGGACAAAACTATCATTTCGATCTTATTGGAAGGCCACATAAATTTTGGATCTCAAAATATTATCAGGAGGAAAATCTATTTTCAAAATTTTAGTCTAACATGTATATATACATTTAGAGATAAATGTGCAAGGATTGAACCGTCAAGATCACAAAAAAAAAAACTGTGAGTATTGATATACTACAATACTTTGGTTTTTTGTCATTCCTTGTCATCTATAACTAAACCTGCCAATCTGATCATTTTCTCTTACAAATTTATATCCATCCAATATAAATGAATAAGAGCCAAGTGGAACTCTTGTTGATATTGGACATTTGCAATATAGAGGTAGAATTGCAAAAGATCTTGCTGATTGTGGAATCTTTTTCTATGAATCAATGTACATTCCTGATATAAAAGAAAATTTTGGGCAAATTACATTACCTAGTTTTGGAAGTGATGAATGAGTTGCTTCAGATGCTGCAGTATTAGAATCATTTTGTTGCAAGCTATATAATGATATAAAAAATTCATTAAAGATAAGCACAAGTTCAAAAACAATCCGAATAAGTTGGTTTATTTCTTTGAATATATTTGTGGATTTTTTTTCAAGTGTCAATGTACACAATACCCCAACAATGTTTGTATGTAAAAATTTATCAAATAGTTTATTATCTGAACTTATGGATGAAGGCTGGGACAAAAAATCAGATGGAGAAATAGAATGCAAAATTAAAATGTCTTCCATGTGCTTTCGCTATCAAATAGAAAAACAAATGTTGAGCTTATGCTTCCATTATCAAAAATGGAAAAAAAGAAGGTATAAATGGGTGCCACTCAATCAAGACTTGAAAGCCATTGGACATTCTAAGTGAAAAAATATTGAAATAATATACAATGATGCACTTTTGACATGTGTTGAGGTGGAAGAGAATTGGAGACTAAATTACATCAGGAAGGAATTGTTGCACCTACAAGATGATATACTTTCAAACTTTAGATTTATTTCAAATAGTAAAGTCATAAGTAACTATAAACACTCTATTCTTTATGCATAATTTCTTTCAAAAATTGCTTGTATAATCTTTATACTAAATGTAACATACTTTGTGTTAAATTTAGGCAGGTACATAAAAGACATGAGTTCGAGATCACATGTAGAGATATTGGCGAAACTATCCAACTGATCGAAGAACATTGAGATTTACTATCAGAAAATACATGCCCATCATTGTTACTCAAGATGAAAACAAGAATCTTATTTTTGATCAATCTAGAAAAATTGCAATCCAGTATTGTACTATGGACACAACTTGATTGTAAAAATCTATATTCATTGTGAAAAATACAGATCCTAAGTGGATCTAAACTCCAAGATCATTGGCTTGAATGCTTGCACTCCAAACTACATAAGCTAGGAATTGGCAACACATTCTATGCTACCTAGAATGCAAAGAACTTGATCAAAAAGCATTTATCACAAATGGAAACTTCCATAAACATCAAGTGCGGCCCAAAATAGCATTATACAGTCCATAATACATCAGCCTACCACTTTTGGAAAGCACCTAAGATCATACACAATAGCTTGAAGACAATACACACAACAATGCTCTCAATGGAGGAAGAAACAATGACAATGATCTATTGATCTCAATGAAGCATACAAAAAGTTTCTCCAACCTGTTCTCCACGACTTCCCTACTATTTATGGATGAGGAAGATGACTCTCTCTCCTCTCTCTAGAAGGTACTTGACCCTAGATATTCCCTATATAGGAAAAATAGCTAAAAATGGCTTATATGACCAAAATACATCAAAATGGTCTCATTTTGAAGGGTATGAAGTTTGACACTTCATCATACTGAAAAAATACAGTAAATAAAAACATTGTGGCCTGGTTCACACGTGTGAAACTTCAGAACCAAAACTATTTACAATTTTAGCCAATTTAGGCCTCAAACTAGCTAGGAAATGTTGACAATTTTCACACTCCCTCTTCAACATTGGATGCTAGTTTCAACATAGTCTTTGAGCACATTCCAAGATTAGATCTATGCATTAAATATAGGTCCTTTCCCAATGGTTTGGTGAAGATATCAGCCACACACTCCTTTGAAGAGACATGTTGAAGCTCCACCTCTTTGGCAATGACTTGATCTCTCACAAAATGGTGAGCAATCTCAATGTGCTTGCTCCTTGCATGAAAAACAGGATTGCTTGCCTTTGGGCTGAAAGGTTATCACAAAGTATGATTGGAGTCTTCTCTGGTTCCAGCAAGTGAAGATCCAATAACATCCTCTTGATCCAAAGAATCTCCTTGGTGCATGTTGTTAATGCCTTGTACTCGGCTTCGGTGGAAGATAGAGAGATAGTTGGTTGCTTCTTTGATAGCCATGAGACCACTCCATCTCCAAGATAGATTGCAAAGGCACTTGTTGACTTCCTATCCATTTGATCACCTGCAAAATCTGAATCTGAAAATCCACAAAGGTTAGGTGTAGTACCTCCATACAAGATGCCAAAATCTCTAGATCCCGAGATGTATCTAAGTACTCTCTTTCCTAGCTTCCAATGAGCCTCACTAGGATCTTGCATAAATTGACTTAGTTTACCAACCACAAAGCTTAGATCAGGTCTTGTGATGGTTAACCATATAAGAGATCCTATTAGCTTTCTATAGAGAGTAATGTCCTTGAAGGATCTTTCATTACTTCTTGTAGTTAGATTTACATTTGATTCCATAGGAGTAGAAACAACTTTACAATCTTCCATATGAAACCTTTTTAGAATAGAGTTAACATACTTTTCTTGACATATGAATGTAGATTTAGAAGTTCTAATAATCTCTATTCCTAAGATATAATGAAGTTTACCAAGATCTTGAATTTCAAACTCTCTTTTGAGTGCCATCTTGATTTCATCTATATCTAGATTGTTACCACCACTTAAGATAATGTCATCAACATAGATCAAAAGTAAAGTGATATCATTTTCATTCAATCTAAAGTAGAGAGAATGATCATACTCACTCATAACAAGGTTTTGAGAAAGTAAGAAGGAATTGAGCTTAGCATACCAACTCCTTGGTGCTTGCTTTAGCCCATACAAACTCTTTTGGAGATAGCACACATGATTAGGCTCATCATGTGAAACATAGCCCTCGGGTTGCTCCATGTAAATATCTTCTTCAAGATCACCATTCAAGAAGGCATTAGTAACATCCATTTGCCACATATCCCAATCATAAAGAGTTGCAAGAGAGATTAGGATTCGAATAGTTACCATCTTTGCCACGGGTGCAAAGGTCTCATCATAGTCAATACCATATTCTTGAGCATACCCCTTTGCCACCAACCTTGCCTTGTACTTGTTGATTGATCCATCTTGATTTGTCTTGATCTTGAAGATCCACTTACAACCAATTGCCTTCTTTTCCTTTGGAAGCTTTACCAACCTCCATGTGTTGCTTTTGATGAGTGCTTGATGCTCATGATCCATGGCTTGGATCCATTCCTTCTTTTGAATTGCTTCACCTACACAAGTTGGTTCATCAAAAGAGGTAAGAAAAGCAAAGTTAGAGTTGTCCACCACTTGCTTTCCTTTTTCATCATAGGTTAGCCTTGATGGCTTAGCCCTTTGCCTTTGAGTCTTCCTTGAAGTTTGCTTTGGAGTGGCATCTCCATCTTCATCCAAGACATCTTGCACATCATGATGATTAGTAGGCACATCAACATCAACATCAACAACATTGGAAACATTCTCTTCATGAAAGATGACATCCCTAATTATGACAAATTTCTTTGTAGAAGGAATGTACACTTTGTAAGCCTTGCTTACTTCACTATAGCCAACAAACACACCCTTCTTTGATGAAGCCATAAACATCAAGTGCGGCCCAAAATAGCATTATACAGTCCATAATACATCAGCCTACCACTTTTGGAAAGCACCTAAGATCATACACAATAGCTTGAAGACAATACACACAACAATGCTCTCAATGGAGGAAGAAACAATGACAATGATCTATTGATCTCCATGAAGCATACAAAAGGTTTCTCCAACCTGTTCTCCACGACTTCCCTACTATTTATGGATGAGGAAGATGACTCTCTCTCCTCTCTCTAGAAGGTACTTGACCCTAGATATTCCCTATATAGGAAAAATAGCTAAAAATGGCTTATATGACCAAAATACATCAAAATGGTCTCATTTTGAAGGGTATGAAGTTTGACACTTCATCATACTGAAAAAATACAATAAATAAAAACATTGTGGCCTGGTTCACACGTGTGAAACTCCAGAACCAAAACTATTTACAATTTTAGCCAATTTAGGCCTCAAACTAGCTAGGAAATGTTGACAATTTTCACATTCATATCAATAAAAAAATCTCATCAATGGGTTGTTTACATGTAAGATTGTGTCTCCTATTCCAGATGGTAATATATACACGTTTACAATTGAAATCCTATTCAGTAAGTTTATCTTTATTTTTTATATCAGTATCAAGATTTGTCAAGACAACAATCTCATGTCCTATAATTTCACTTTCCTCTGTATTAGGAAGACTTCTATGCCTCTTTGATCGTATAAGATAAGTTCTGCTTCCTGAGCAACCTGAAAGGCTGTTAAGGCAGGAGTAGGATTCATTATAGCGCCCTCAAGCTCAGGCACAAAACTAATGCCATTTTGTACAAACGTTTTGATCAACTCTTACCGCATCTATACACATCCTCAGGATTGTACGACTTGAGTGAACTGTCATCACAAACCAGGTGAATGAGTAAATAACCAATAGTCACACTAATGAAATAAGAATTAGAATAAAAAGAACAACAAATGAATATTGTTTTACCTTTTCAATATCTACATCGACTTGTATTTTGTACCACTCAAAAAAGAGCTTTATATTGTATAGGATGAACCAAGCACAACTTAAAGCATCCTTTTGTTGTACACACTGCAGATATTGAATGCAAATTATTAAAATTATGACATACAATTTATTCTTGCTATGATGATAAATTAAAAAAAAAAAGATACATATCAATGGTAAATTGTATATACCCTGAGAGATTTAAAAGTTATCTCCCTTGTAGAAGTTGTCATTGTCTGTATTTCACGAACAACATCCTGAAGTAGAGAAACAAATTCTCTATTTGTATTTTTAGCTGAGTTTATTTCTACACATAGAAAATTTGATGCTCCCTCCTTGTTTATTTTTATAGAAAAAATATTCAGGCTCCAATGCCCATTGCAACAATCAAAATGAAAATCAAAATCAATTCTAACATGAGTATAATCATCAAAATAAAAGGCATCAACAACATATAGCAAAGCTTATCATATGGAATCAAGTAGAATTTGGCCACAAGATTGTTGAATTTCACACGTGTGGACTGTCCACTACATGTACTTGTGATCTCCTAAGGTGTGTAGATGCACCAAGATCAAGACTAGATTGAGATTCAAGATCAATCTTGAATCCTATGGCAAAAACACACTACTACATGCATTCAATCACTTCCAACTCTCACTCACACGTGTGGGAAGTATTCAAAAAATAATCTAAGTAAAAACAAGCTGCTCTCCTCGGGTAGAGAGAGAAAATACATCAAGAGCTCTCGGGTAGAGAGAGAAAGCTAGAAATCCAATAACTCACAAAATCCATGAAATCACCAAATCAATTGATTTCAAAATGAGGAGTACAATGATACTAGTAGGTCCACGAGCTACCACTATGCTTAACTATGATTGGACCACATTTTGTCACCTCTTGATCCTATTGGATCATTGATCTATGCACCTCTTAATTCTATTGGACTATATTCAAGCACACCTCAATTTCCTATTGGACCTCACAAGGTTCCACCTCTATATCCTATTGGACCTCTTGGAATTCATCAAACAAAAACTTTACACTTGTCTACACTCTAATTAGCAAGTGTTTAGCCTCTTACTCTATTTTGGCTCAATAGTGGCATTACAAGTGGAAATGCATAATTTGCCATCTATGCCAAATTTATTCCTATCAACATCCTACACCTAGATGCTTGATGTAAAAAACATAAGACCCCTATATCTAACATAGATAATCTTTTTCAATTCTTCACACTCCTAAAAAATTATCTATGAAGATTTGAGCATTGATCTTGATATAACTCCAAGATTAGATCTATGCTTGATGAAAGCACTTTTGCTCAAAGGCTTGGTGAGTAGATCGGCAATACAAGAGGACGAGTTGACATGCTCCAAATAGATTTCTCCTCCAATAAGCTTTTCTCTCACAAAATGGTGTGCCACTTCTATGTGCTTGCTTCTTGCATGAAATATGGGATTATTGGCAAGAGCTTGGGCCGAGATGTTATCACACTTGATCATTGGTAGATCATCCTCCTTGATGCACTTTAGTTCCATTAATAACCTCTTGATCCAAAGCACTTCTTTGGTAGTTGTAGTGAGTGCTTTGTACTCGGCCTCACATGAAGAGAGAGATATAGTATCTTGCTTTTTGGAAAGCCAAGATATTAGATTGCCTCCAAGAAAGATAGTGTATGCACTAATAGACTTTCGATCCATTTTGTCACTTGCAAAGTCCGAATCCGAGTAGCCAATAATGGATAGATCTTCACTTTTATAGAGTAGACCATAATCACAAGATGAAGATACATATCTTAAAATCCTCTTGGCCATCTTCCAATGATGGATCTTAGGTTCTTGCATAAATTGACTCAATTTGTGCACACAAAAACTAAGATCGGGCCTAGTAATGGTAAGCCAAATCAAGGAGCCTACAAGACTCCTAAAAAGTGTGATGTCCTCAAAGGATATTTCATCACCTTTATTAGGATCTTTTACAATTTGCTCCATTGGAGTATCTATGCTCTTAGAATTTTCCATATGGAATTTTTTCAACATAGAGTGAGCATATCTAGATTGGCATATAAAGACATGATTTTCATAAAAATCAATTTCTAGGCCTAGGATGTAATGTATCTCTCCTAGATCTTGCATTTTAAACTCACATCCAAGTGCTAGCTTGGTTTCATCAACTAGCTTGATACAACTTCCACAAAGAATAATGTCATCAACATAAATTAGAAGAATGACAATATTGCTATCAACAAACTTTAGATACATGGAAGGATCATAGTCACTAAGAGTAAATCCTAGTGACATAAGGAAAGAGTTAAGTCTTGAATACCATGATCTTGGTGCTTGCTTGAGTCCATAAAGACTTTTGAAGAGCAAGCACACTTTGGACTCATCCTTGATGAATCCTTGAGGTTGTTCCATATAGATCTCCTCCTCAAGATAACCATTTAGAAAAGCATTGGATACATCTAATTGGAACACCTTCCACTTGAAAAAACAAGCAAGAGAAATAAGAATTCTTATTGTCACCATCTTTGCAACGGGTGCAAAGGTTTCCTCATAATCAAGACCATGGATTTGAGCAAATCCTTTGGCACATAATCTTGCTTTATGCTTGTTAATGGTGCCATCATGATTGAACTTGATCCGAAATACCCACTTGCAACCAATCACATGCTTGTTGGAAGGAGGATCCACAAGTTCCCAAGTATTGTTGGTGATCAATGCATCATACTCTTGCTTCATGGCATCATACCACTCCTTGGTATTAAGTGCCTCTTGTACATTCTTTGGCTCTTCATGAGAGACATAAAAAACATAATTAGTGGAATCAAGATCCACTTGTTTGCCTTTGTCAACATATGAGAGCCTCTTAGGCTCGGATCTATCTCTCATGGATCTTCTTGGTGAAAAAATCCGAGGAGAGTCTTCTTCAAATCTCGACCCCATCACATCATGATTGTCTTCAAAATCAATAATTGATGATGCATCCATAGATTTCTTGATCTCGGCCTCTTCAAATGATGAGTGTTGATCTTCATGAAAGACAACATCTCTACTTTCAATAACTTGAGAAGTAGAGAGTATAAAGACTCTATAGGCCTTCTTGGTGGATGAGTATCCAACCATGATCCCTTTGCATG
This sequence comes from Diphasiastrum complanatum, assembly GCA_029204225.1. Taxonomy (NCBI): domain Eukaryota; kingdom Viridiplantae; phylum Streptophyta; class Lycopodiopsida; order Lycopodiales; family Lycopodiaceae; genus Diphasiastrum; species Diphasiastrum complanatum. The sequence continues at coordinate 8,582,253 of CM055101.1, read as the reverse complement.
CACTAGGATCTTCCTTCTTCCTTGTTTCCAAGGGCATATGGACAAAGCATAAGCATCCAAAAATTCTAAGGTGATCAACCTTAGGCTTCTTCAAAAATAAGATTTCATATGGTGACTTTCCTCCAAGAGCTATATGTGGGAGCCTATTGCAAAGATAATTTGCACAATTAATGGCTTCTCCCCAAAAATCTTTGGGCAAAGATGCCTCAATTCTCATAGATTTTGCACATTCACATAGAGATCTATTCTTTCTCTCGGCCACTCCATTTTGAGATGGAGAGTAGGCACAAGAAAACTCTCTTTTAATGCCTTCAAGCTCACAAAAGTCTTGAAATTTATTGGAGATATATTCACCACCTCCATCACTTCTAAGAGCTTTAATCTTGAATGAGAATTGCTTCTCTACATAAGCTTTGAAAATAAGGAAATGATCAAACACCATAGATTTTGAAGCAAGAAGATATATCCAAGTGAATCTTGTGTAATCATCAATGAAAGTAACAAAACAAGTGGCTCCTCCCTTGCTTGTAGTTGATGAGAAATGCACATCCGAGTGGATTAACTCCAAAGGATGCTTGCTTTTGATAGAAGATCTTGTAAATGGCTTTTTGTGAGATTTAGCAATAGCACAAGCCTCACAAGGCTTGATCTTCTTGGAGAATGACTTTGGCAAGCCAATAGCTTTGGATTCTTTGATCATAGAGAGCATGGATTTGTAGTTGGGATGTCCCAACCTCCTATGCCATAATTCCTCCATAGAGAGCTTGTTCACAAGAGCAACATTACAAGCATTCACATACTCATTTGGATCTAGTTTATAGATGCCACCAAATCTAGATCCTAATGCAAGTATCTCATCATTCTTCTTGATAGTGCAAGTATCAACATTGAATTTTACATCAAGGCCATTATCAAGCAATTGGCCAACACTAATAAGATTCTTGGTAAGCTTAGGTACATAAAGAACTCTAGAGAGAGAAAGAACTTTAGAGGATGCAAGCTTCAAGGGAATGTTCCCTATGCCTTCAATAGGACATTCAAAATCATTTGCAGTGTATATTGATTTCTTCACTCCATCATAAGGTGCAATAGAAGAGAAAGAGTCCTTGGAGCTACACATATGTGAAGAGGCTCCACTATCAATATACCATAGGCCGTCCTTCTTGAAAGGAGTAGATGAGAAACTAGAGACCATAAGAGATCCCTCTCCATCACTTGCAATAGTGTCTTCCTTCTCATTGGTAATATTGGCTTGCTTGAGTTGATTCTTCTTTTTGAAGCAATTGGTGGCATAATGACCTTTCTTGCCACAATAAAAGCACTTGATCTTCTTCTTCTTCTTGAGCTTGGATGATGAAGCATTAGAGGAATCATCTTCCTCCTCATCTTTGTCTTTGGATTTGACTTTGTCCTTGCTTGAGGATTGTTGATGTTGGTTCTTGCTCCTCTCTTTGTGCTTATCCTTGGCAAAAAGAGCTTTGCCATCATTATGAGTGAGAGAAAGCTTGTCCATCCTCAAGAGCTTATACTCTTGTCTTGATTCTTCTGAAATTAGCACACTTTGGAGAGCCTCCAAACTTGGTAGCTCCTCCTTAATGGCATAGGATTGGACAAGATTATCAAATTCACTTCTCAAGCCATTGAGAATGACTTGAACTAGCTCATTTTGATTGATGGAATCACCAATACAAGCAAGCTCTCTATGAATATCTTTTACTCTCAAAACATAACTAGATGCACTCTCATCACTCTTTTGGCTACTTTGAAAGATTTGATTCCTAAGAGTGAGAAGCCTAGAGGTATTCTTAGCCTCATAGATAGTCTTGAGACAATCCCAAGCTTCTTTGGCTGCTGTACAAGTACCTATCTCCCTCAATATCTCATTAGAGACATTCATCTTAATGTAGTGGAGAGCCATCCTAGCTCTCTTTTTGTATTTTTGAACCTCTTGAAGAACTTGTGGTTCTTCTTCAAGGCCAAGAACTATGTCCATCACGTCTTGAAGGATCAAGATGGACTCCATCCTCATTTTCCAAATTGAATAATTTGAAGTGGTCAATCTTTCACTTGGTTCCAACAAGGATGAACCCATTGAAGACATTTGAAGTGAAGAAAACTCAGATGATGAACAATAAATGTTGTTACACACTTTCAATAGGATCCAATAATTGAGTACTATCTCCTCTTATGAAAGATCTTACAACATTTGTGAATTGATTCTCACTAGCTACACAAATCTCTCTAAAACAAGATCTATTTCACATCAAATGATGGAGTATAGGCAAAGTTAGGATCCAACACTCTTAGCACGTGTGAAATACACTAAGAAACCAAATTTGACTCAAATACAATGATATTGCATGAAACAAAATGGCTAAGATCTCAAAACAGTGCCTAGATCACATATAGATGAGATTGGCAAGCATACAACTGTGATTTTGGATCAACCAAGCAATCTCTTGACCAAACCAAATGTGTCCACCCAGGTCTAGGTGCCCTACCTAACCCTCTTCAAAAGCTTATAACTTTTGATTGGCTCAACCAAATGGAATGAAACTGATTGCAACAGAAACTAGACAAAAATAGCTTCAAAACAAGCTATCAAGCAAGATAAATGGATCAAACATGAGAGAGAACTTCCAAACTGAAATTGGATGTTCCTCACACGTGTCTGAGCACCTGATTCCGTACAGTACCAGATCAGACCCAATCAATGTCCTTTTGATCTCTTTTGATCCAAGATTGAACAAGATAGCTAGGAAAATGGGCCTTGACAATTTCTAGCTCAAGATTGATGAAAATTTTTCACTTAGATGGATCAAAATGCATGGTAACCTTAGGTAGGCTCTGATACCATGTTGAATTTCACACGTGTGGACTGTCCACTACATGTACTTGTGATCTCCTAAGGTGTGTAGATGCACCAAGATCAAGACTAGATTGAGATTCAAGATCAATCTTGAATCCTATGGCAAAAACACACTACTACATGCATTCAATCACTTCCAACTCTCACTCACACGTGTGGGAAGTATTCAAAAAATAATCTAAGTAAAAACAAGCTGCTCTCCTCGGGTAGAGAGAGAAAATACATCAAGAGCTCTCGGGTAGAGAGAGAAAGCTAGAAATCCAATAACTCACAAAATCCATGAAATCACCAAATCAATTGATTTCAAAATGAGGAGTACAATGATACTAGTAGGTCCACGAGCTACCACTATGCTTAACTATGATTGGACCACATTTTGTCACCTCTTGATCCTATTGGATCATTGATCTATGCACCTCTTAATTCTATTGGACTATATTCAAGCACACCTCAATTTCCTATTGGACCTCACAAGGTTCCACCTCTATATCCTATTGGACCTCTTGGAATTCATCAAACAAAAACTTTACACTTGTCTACACTCTAATTAGCAAGTGTTTAGCCTCTTACTCTATTTTGGCTCAATAGTGGCATTACAAGTGGAAATGCATAATTTGCCATCTATGCCAAATTTATTCCTATCAACATCCTACACCTAGATGCTTGATGTAAAAAACATAAGACCCCTATATCTAACATAGATAATCTTTTTCAATTCTTCACAAAGATTACAATCGATGAAATATATAGCACACAGTTCACTTCTTCTTTACCGTTATTCTTCTGTTAGGTACAATTCTTATGGTTTGATCTTCTTATTAGAACTGTTTCCAACAGAAGTGTTTCCTCAGTATACAATGGGTATTTCCCAATATGTTAGTGGGAAGAGATGGATTCGTTACTCAGCTACATGCATAAACAAGCCATGCAACCAGTCCTAGCTCAAATAGATCAGTGTTATGAATCAGGGAGCAATTATACAATCTAACTTACAAAGATCAGGGAACAAAATAATGACAGATTAAACTACTCAGCAAGAAACAAGAAACTAGAATGTTCAAGAACAATTAAGAACTGGGTTGCAAGAGAATATGCAAAATCTACACCACAAATCCAGCCTATGTAGTTTACTTGAATGCTGATTTCTACTTTATTCCACAAACAAGAAATGAAATCCAATCCACAACTAAAAAACAAAAGAGTAAGCAAGAAACTAATTGATCCACAACACAAAAGAAATCAAAGCATGCTCATAGAAACTTCACTCAAGAACATTGCCATGAACAAGGAACTTAGCAACCATCAAGAACTCGTGGAAGATCTTTATTCACTCAAGAGAACTGGACAATACATTCAAAGCTCCCTCACAAGAGAGGGGGCCCCTTAAATAAGCAAGAGGGCTGCCCATGTGGAGCCCAAGTGGCAATTCCACCATATTAGAAACTACATGTGAATTTTTCCCTTCCACTAAAGGTCACCATGAACTTAAGAAGTCCTAGATCTACCATCTTGAATTCGCTAGACAAAGAAGCTTTAACATTTCTTATGCCTTTACTATCATTTTCTTATCAATATGATATCATCAACATAAAGTACTAAAATGATGCTCTTTCCATCATTACATTTCATGTACAAAGAAGGCTCATAAGATCTAATCACAAAGTCAAGAGAGTAGAAAAAATCATGCAACCTAGAATACCAAGCTCTACGTGCTTGCTTCAAGCCATATAGGCTCTTCCTTAAGTGGCAAACCTTGTCCTCCTCACCATCCTTGATGAAGCCCTTGGGTTGCAACATGTATATTTCCTCCTCCAAGTAGTCATTCAAGAAAGCATTGGTCACATCCATTTGATAGAGATTCCACTTGAACAAAGTAGCAATACAAATGATCAATCTAATAGTTACAAGCTTTGCTATAGGTGCAAATTTTTCTTCATAATCTATGCCTTTAGTTTGAAGAAACCCCTTAGCAACCACCCTAGGGAGCTTTGTACTTACTTATAGATCCATCTTGATCGTTCTTAAGTCTTGATCTTGGTGCATCTACACACCTTAGGAGATCACAAATACATGTTGTGGACAGTCCACACGTGTGAAATCAACATGGTATCAGAGCCTACCTAAGGTTACCATGCATTTTGATCCATTTGAGTGAAAACTATTCATCAATCTTGAGCTATAAATTGTCAAGATCCATTTTCCTAGCTATCTTGTCCAATTTTGGATCAAAAGAGATCAATAGGGCATTGATTGGGTCTGACCTGGTACTGTGCGGAATCATGTGCTCAGACACGTGTGAGGAACATCCAATTTTAGTTTGGGAGTTCTCTTTCATGTTTGATCCAAAAATCTTGCTAGATATCTTGTTTTGAAGCTATTTTTGTCTAGTTTCTGATGCAATCAGTTTCATTCCATTTGGTTGTGCCAATCAAAAGTTATAAGCTTTTGAAGAGGGTTAGGTAGGGCACCTAGACCTAGGTGGACACATTTTTTTTGGTCAAGAGATTTCTTGTTTGATCCAACATCACAGTTGAATGCTTACCAATCTCATCTATATGTGATATAGGCACTGTTTTGAGATCTTAGTCATTTTGTTTCATGCAATATCATTGTATTTGAGTCAAATTTGGTTTCTTAGTGTATTTCACACGTGCTAAGGATGTTTGATCCTAACTTTGCCCATACTCCATCATTTGATGTGAAGTAGATCTAGTTTTGGAGAGATTGAGATAGCTAGTGAGAATCATCTCACAATTTGTTGCAAGATCTTGCATAGGAGATGGTAGCACACCGTTATTGGATCCTTTAGTGAGAGATAAGCAACATTTTTTGTTCATCACTTTTATTTATCTGCACTTTACATGACTTCAATGAGTTCATACTTGTTGCAACCAAGTGAGAGACTAATTCCATCAACAATGAGACTTTGAACTTTTGAATCATGTCTTTTACAAAACAACCATTATGTGCAAATTCTACTTTCAATTTTCCATCAATAATGACTCCCACTTAAAATAGATTTTTCTTTAATCCTAATATGTAGAGTACCTCCTTGATCAGTTTTCTTTTTCTATCAAATAACTGGATAGAAATTGTGCCAATCCCCTTCATCTTGCACATTTTTCCATTTGCTTGTGAGAATAATGTTCCATTTTCCAGCTATTTTTAGATCATTGAACCAATCCCTATCCCGTCATGTGCCTAGTGGCTCCTGAATTGATGTACCAAGCGTGATCCTCCTGATTAGATGACAATGCTGAAATGAAAATGCTTGAATCTTCAACTTCTCCTTCATCGACAAGGATACTAACCTGCTTTGGTTTTTTGATTTATAATTTAGCCAGATATTTGTAGCATTCACCTTTTCAATTATCTTTTGTGATATCAAAGTGATATTGCTATATCCGGCAACCCTAGATTTCATTCTAGGAGTAAGCACATTGAAAGGAAGTATCACTGTGTCAGAAGCAAAGTTCTCAACAAAGAGGTAAGCTTGGAGTACTGTTGAATGCAAGACATGATGACATATATTTTCACCGAGTTGAGCTTGGATGCACATAAAATATTTTGTGCAATGTTAAGTTCAAAGGTCAAGGCATTCATGGATTCAGATTGGGGGGGGGATTATTCTCCTTATAATTTTACTATTAATCTATATCCATTCATTTATCCAGTTTCTACATTTTAACTCAAGTTATCATACAATTTTCAAAAATACATAGGAATCTTAAACAAGTGGGTCAACAACTACAACAACAATATCCATCGAGCCATTTTTACAATTATCTTGATTTATTGCATTTCCATTGTAATTTGATGTTCTCGAATGGATTAGATGTTGTAATGCTAAGATTGGAACATGACATAACTAGTATAAATAGCTGATCATATCTAGAGTCAAATTTTTTTTCCAGAGATAGTCAATCATAGAATATTGTTGAAGTGCTATTGAATTAGTGGAAGAATATTAGATGGAGACAATCAGAGATTTAGAGCTATTCTTGAGTACGCAGTTGCATCCGCTATTGTGCTCGCTATTCATCTGATTTGTATATGCTACTTACTAAATCACTCCTACAGTTCATTGTATTCAGTATTATATTTAAATAAATGTATGCATCTTTGGTCTATTGTAAGATGATTACGTTCTCTTATCATTTTCTCTAAGCTATTGAATTCATCTACGTAACAATATTGTCTTTGCTTATTTTTTACTACGGCATAGTCATATATTGAAGAAAGTATTATTCCGTAGAAACCGATAATAGCATCTATCTAATGTAGTTTCTCTACCTAGGTATTCTTTCCTCATTAGGTCTCTTTTTGGACTCAATAAGGGCCTCTTCCTTGCCTAAACAAGTTTGTTAATCATAATTAGTTTAGTTCTAATCGATCCTACATGGCACCTTTACCTTAGGTCACCACATAGGACGAGCAAGAGTTCTAGGTGCGCCATCGTGTTCTTCTTCAGCAACTTCCTTGGCGTAGATTACATCTTTTATTTTGATCTTTAAGGCATCAAGCTCTCTTGTCAATTTGTCCTTTTTTGCAAAAGCATTGACATATTCAACATGAGTGTCGACTATGTACATTTGTGTTTACAGTTGGGGTAGAATCGGTGTCGATGTTCTTGCATTTCAACCTCATGATATCCTGCATCAGAGTTTCAATATTCTTTTGAGCTTGAAGATACTCGTGATGTGCAGTCAGCCTAGACAAGATAGGGTTGTTGCCTTTGGCATATTTTCTTGGACGTTGAGCAGCTCATCCAATAATTTGTCCTTCTCTTCATACAAGGGATACAACGTCTCTTGTCGGAAGGTGTCCGCAATCGAATCCTGGAGTGTATTCAACTTATTTACATTGACTCGAATTGTGCTGGTAGTGTCGCAGCATTTATGTACAAGATCAAAAGTTATACGTTTTTGTCTTTCGATATCCAACTACTCGCACATATTTACATTATTAGCTTTCACATGCTCAACCAATTTGGTGAGCTTCTTGATTTCTGCTTCAAATTCTTTTTGTTGGTCGGTTGCCTTATCAAGATCGACCTTCATCTTTAAAAAATCTAATTTGGCTTTATTTTCAGTCTTCTTGTGTAATGCCAACAGAGTGTCATACTGGAACTGTAGCTTAATATTTTCTTTATTCAACTTTTTGTTTTCTGCTTCCAACTCCTCAATTTTTCCATCTGTTTTTGTATATGTAAATCCTTCTGCTTCATATATTCAAGAAAACGTTTGCCCACACTTGTCATTTGATCAAACAAGATAGGGTCAAACATATACTCCTGATCATCGTCTAAATCGGACTTAAAATCTTTTTCCTTCGGCCTCTGAGTCATCCTGGGTTGTCTTTTGCTATTCAGCATCCATATGATCTTCACCCGACATGGACTCAAGGTCTTCCTATTTGTTATTTGCTCCATCGGTGATATCAATAGAGACGTCTTGTTGCATTGCAGCAGGTTGATCTTGAGTTCGAGGCTCTGGTTTTGCTGAGGCTAAAGCATCTGCCTTTGCTGGTTCATCATCAACAATCTGAATAATGAAATCCTCTTGAATTATTGAAGGTATCACTCTTCTTTTCTGCATCATTGGAAGCTCTTATCAGTCAACAGTTGATAATAATGGCATAAATGACCAAGCTGAGCTCCTAGTGCTCCAAACTTGCCATGCTTTACTAATCGATGAAAGGCTTTGAATGAGATGAAAGAAAAGTTAACGGGTTCACCTTTGAGAGCATGAACAAGGTAACCAATTGTAGTGGGTTTCTTTCCTTGCCTAACCTGAATCCAAGATCTAATCAATCTAGCATCAAGAGACGAAGTTGGTTGTCATGCATAGATTCGTTCCCATGAGAGCGATAATATAGTTCAGATTTTAGCATGAATGGAAGATTCACATCTAACTCTAACATCCATTAGCACTACGATCCATTAACACTACATCCACTAACACTACGATCCATTAGCACTATGATCCACAACAAGATAGCTTACTCTTTCTCTCCCTCCCTTTCTCTCTCATAAAAAGTATAACAACTTGCAATCCCAACAACATTTAGATTCAACAATTAGCAAAATCCAAAGAAGGCATGAGAGATGGAGGAAAAGTGATAGAGAGCAAGGACATTCATCAATCCATTTCACAAGAGAACCAATCTGCTTTATTGAAATGAGGAAATGAACATGTATAGGAACTCGAGTTGGTCCCTTTTTATAGTAGAGAGGAGGACCCTGGCCTCTGAATCCTATTGGTCCATTTCTACCTCCCTAATTATTCAAATTTAAAAAAGAGTGAGAACCATCCAAATTGGAGGGAAACTCAACTTTATTCACTAACGTGACATTAAGGCCCTGTGACATTAAAAGTCCCACAAAAAGACCTAAAGTCCTTTTATTGACTTGTAACTAATCAAATAACTATGTAATCATCGGGTTGGACTTACACACGAAGGGTGCCAAATCCATCTCACTTATTAACTAGGGTTAGGATTGCATTGGGATCCGCACACCCTCCAACAGTATCCCCCACCAAAACTGGTGGCGGTCCCAAGACACCTATGAGATGCAGTTATTGGGGACTTTTATTGGATTCGCAACGAATCTTTATTAAATGGTACTGCACCTTCTCCATAAAGTCGAGTTGGGCAGTATTAAGATCCAAATTATGTGGCAAAAAACAACGATGGGCTCCTGAATCCACTTTGAGGTTGTCCATGATGTGAAGCAAGATTCCCAAGAGCCTTCCATGATTGCTGCACAAAAACATAACGAGCAACCGACAGCTGATCTTTGATATTCTTTGAGGCCATTGGCTTATTTGGATTGAATGCCAGAGGAGGAAGGCATTTGACCATGTCTTGATATCACATGCCCAAGCACAACTCCGTGGGAAACCCATATCTGGTATTTTTCTGGATTTAGAGAAATTTGATATTTGCGACATCTTTTAAATATTTTCTCCAATCAATCCAGGTGGTCTGTATCTGTACTATTATGGACTCCCAGGTCATCCAAGTAGATTTCAAGGAATTTTTACAGATAATATTTAAAAGCAAATTGCATTACTCTTTGGAACGAACTTGGTGTATTACAGAGTCCAAACGGCATTACTTTGTTAGCATAGGTGTCCCATTCTGTTGCAAAAGCGGTTTTGTGGCGATCTGTAGGTGCAATCTTAACCTGGTTGTAACCACTAAATCCATCTAGGAAACTATAAGCTTCCGCTCCAACAGGACAATCCAAAATGCTTTCAGTAAAAGGTAATGGCAAGTGATCCTTCCATGTCACTTTGTTCAAAGCCTTGAGATTCACACAAATTCTCAATTTCCCATTCTTCTTAGGAACAATGACAATCGGTGAGATCCATTCGGTATGCTCGATCTCATAAATAAAATCGGTGTCAAGCAATCTTTGTAGTTCTTTCTTTATCAGATTTGCAACATTAGGATTACAATGATAGAACTTCGTAACCTTTGGAACTGCATTAGGTACTGAAGGTATGGTATGTTCAATAATTGACATCAGAATACTTTTTAGATCTTGATAAGTCCATGCAAAGCAATCTTGATACTTAATAAGTAACATGCGAAGTGCTTGATACTGTTCAGGATTAAGTTGTGATCTGACTTGTACAATCTTTTGTGGTTTTCCTGGTTCAGCAAGATTCATTGACTGTGTTCTAGTTGGGCCATCGTAAACATCTTTCAATTCTGGAACCTATTCTTCGAATTCACGATGTGCTTTAGGTAACATGATAACCACATCATCCAATGTATAACGTTTAAAATGTTCGGGCATATCATGTTGGACTACATCTGCTTGTTCCTTTTTGAAAGAAATTGTCTTGGATCTTTGCTTAGCCTTCTTAGCAGGAATTGATCATGGAGGTAATGACTTCCGAGACGATGATGTCTTGTTAGAATTATGTGTGACTTTTTCTTTACCTTTATCAGGGTGGCACATCCTCTGAATCAATCTTTTCAAGAGGATTTTCCCATTTCAGGACTGTATTATAATGTTGCTTGGCTTGTTTCTTTGTCATTGACCCTATGATTCTGTCTTCCTTCAATATAATTGCTTTGGACTATTTTATTGTTGGTTCATCAGGAACATTATGCACTCCAAATCAGGTCGGATCCATATGATTTAGAATCTTCTCATCCGTAAGTTCTGCATTGTCATCATAATTCAAGTCATGACGCACAGATATGAGGTCATCTTCAATCAGATTTGGTATAGGTTCTGTTGATATCCAAGCTACATTCAGACAATTCAATGGAAAAGTGATCCGTGTATCCAAGGTTCGACCCAATAAGGAGATCTCGCTCAAATCTGACTGATTGTCTTGTTGACACATATATCCTGCTATACAATCAATTGTTGCAAGAGCTTCATTCCAGTTGACAGTATCCATTGGAGAATCATAATGAACTCCCAAATTTTTCTCTGGTCAGTCACAAGTATGATCCGTTGTTGATGAATCATCATCCTCTTTTTGAACCATGGGTCTGATAGTCCAAGTTGCAAGATCAACTTTGACTGCTCATTCACGATTTTCAAAAGTGATTTTCCCGTTACCCCATATATGAACTACTTGTGCAACTCGTAACCATGGACGTCCCAATAGGAATCGGTAGACATTTGGTGCTTTTGGTAAATCCATTACTACAACAGTAATGATGAACTGTACTCCAACAATTTTGACAGGTATATCTTCAACCATTCCTCGCGGACAAACTGTCGTTTGATCAGCTAGCTTAATGGCAAAAGTAGCAGGCTTGATCTTTGTAAGACCCCATTTTGTACATAGCTTTGTAGAAATCAAGTTAACTTCTAAACTGCCATCTATCATAGCTGCTTCCTTAGGAAATTGTCTATGTTGTATTGGCAGGGTGATATTTTTTTGTTCACTTTTCCAAGTGGCTCTGACATGGAGTACTTCATTAGATTCTTCAAATCCAACACAAGAAAGTGGCTCTTGATGGACTTCTGGTTCTACTTGAGCTAGTTTTTGCACTAAGACTTTTTTTACTTTTGGCACCAACTTCAAGAACTCTCCCAATGAAATATTAATCTTACTAGATAGAATATTTATGAGCAGTTCTATTTGCGGTGCTTCCGATTCAGTCATCTTGAAGGGTTCTTCATGATGATGCAACTGATCATTCATATCTGTACATAAATTTCTTGGTGGATGCAACGGTGAAGGACGAACTTCGGTTGTTGCTTTAGCAACTTCAAGTTCCTCTTCTTCTTGTAGATGTTTAATCCACTACCTTATATCCTGATATCTTTTTTTTTCTGCATGAAGATTTGGATAGACTCCAGATGTTGTTGGTATATTGGTTAATGGTATAGAATCAGTAGGTACTAGATCCGCTACTGGTTCTTTCTGCTTCTGTGCTCTGGTGACCACCATAAAGGGTGCACTTGATTTATTCTGAGCTACTGGTCTTTGCTTGATTGTTATCAAATTTACAGGAGTTGAAGTTGGTGGTGGCTTCGGTCTTGCTGGACAATGCCCATAACCACAGTCACGACATAATGGTACAAATTCTTCTTTTTTTGGACATTCTGCAACTCTGTGATTTTCTCCACATGCAAAGCATCCAAATGGTACTCTGGTCCAGTTTCTAGATGTTTGTTGTTGCGTGGTAGCATAAATAGCTTACTGTTCTGAAGATCCACCTTCTTGATCATTATCATAGTTCCATTGCTCGGCACTTCTGTACGGTTCTGGTTCCACCAAATTGGCAGGAGGAGCGGGGTGCTTTAGTGGGGTAGGTAAGGCTAAATGTTCCGGGTATCCAAGAGCAGATTGTCGAGGTCTAGCTGCTAGATTTCCTCTATACTGTGGTTCTTGATATTCCATTTGGGCATACCGTTGCTGAATTACCCGAGGATTGAAGTTGCAAATGATCAGACAAATTACACAAATGGCAAACATTGATTTCCATTCATTTTTTCAATTGAGGACACTCGTTCACTATGTGATTTCATGTACAAATAGAACACCAGACATTTTCTTTGGTAGGAAAAGTCTTCGCAAACTTCTCAGGTTCCTTGTTCGCTTGTCTGTGGAAATCTTCCAATGCTTTGATCTTCTCATCAAATTGCGATTGCAACTTTCCCATCTGTTTCTACTAGTTCTCCCCAAGTTTCTCAAACTCATTGAGCATTAATTTTGCAGTAGTGATGACATTTGTTGATGAAATAGTGGTGGATGTTGTAGTGGTCTGCCTTGTTATATAAGACAACAAACTGATATTTGGCTCATCATTAGAGTCTTCATCCTCCTCCCGAATTGCATCATCCATAGCATTTTGCAAGAGAACATACTAATTATGGAGTTTTAGCTCACGTCTGATCCTTTTAGGTAAACCTGACAAAAACCACATAATCATGGCATTTTTATTAATCATCTTAGGTTTGCACTTAGATCTGAGGCGTTTCACTCGTTCAATGTAATCTCAAATCATTTCCCGCTTTCCCATTTTAATTTTACTTAAAAGTAGGCAAGGGTCTTCCATAACCTTTCGAGTTTTAAACCATGTGATAAGGGCTCATTTAACAATCTCCCAATCTATATGCTCAGTTTCATCTTGATTATAGTATCAATCTTGTGCTGCGTCTATTAAGGCCATAGGAAATAGCTTAAGTTTATCTTGGAAAAAATTTTCACCATAGACTTCACAGGATTCAGCATAGATCTGAAAAATCTAACTGGATCTGTTAACCCATTGTATTTGGGTAGATCCAAACGAGATGCTCTTCTAACAATGATAGGATTGACTTCCTGAGGAGCACCTCCAAGAACAGCTCCAGGAGCAGCCATCTTAAAAAATTCAAATCAAGCAAACAATGAGATTGGATCTAGATTTTTCAATCAAAACTATCTCAGATCAGATATGCTAGCTCTATTTCACTTTTCAAGAATCTGATGGCTATATTGTGAAAAAGATTTCGAAATTCAATCAATCGATACTTCTAAAAAATGAAAAATTTCTTAGAATCCAAATTAGACTGTATCAGATTTGACCCAAATTTTGACAGAGACTTGATCTAGAAAATCAAAACCTAAAAATAGTACTAGCGAAGGTTTCCTAAACGAAGATTGGATCGGCAAAGGTTCAACAGTGTTGTTTTGAATAAAAACACTCTGATCAATTTTTCTGACAATTTTTATGGAAATAACCTTCGTCAAACTCTCAGATGCAAGATCTGACATAAATAAAACTAGGGTAAACCCGCCGATGGCTTCTGACACAAAAAAATATAGTTTTTGTAGTTTGGCAAGGGTAAAAATCAAGATTTTCTATGATCTGGACAAGAAGAATCTTCGTCGATCTCAAAAATAGTCTACTATAAATAGAATGTTCTAAAAACTTGGCAAATGTTTTGGCGAAGAATCAAGAGTAATACTGGTATTTTTGCAAAAAAGTGAATTTTTTGGCAAAAATATGGCAATATGACAAATGATCCTCTAAAAAACCTTTTATTTTTGGTATTAATCTTCGTCGACCTGGAAGTAGATAGATTTAAATCCAAATGGATCTTAAGATTGGTGATCTAAATAGCTTTTCCTGTTCTACAATTAGATTAGATTTCAAACAAGCAAATCCACTCAAATAAAGCAAAATCACTCCCAAACTAATCCTAAATGCAGATATAACACTATTCATGCCATGACAAGATGCCTAATGCAAGCTAACCATCCACAAAACATGCTGCAAACTGAAAAATTGGCGTAGCTCCCCGGCAATGGCGCCGAAATTGTAGTGGGTTTCTTTCCTTGCCTAACCTGAATCCAAGATCTAATCAATCTAGCATCAAGAGACGAAGTTAGTTGTCACGCATAGATTTGTTCCCATGAGATCGATAGTATAGTTCATATTTCAGCATGAATGGAAGATTCACATCTAACTCTAACATCCATTAACTCTACGATTCATTAACACTATGATCCACAACAAGATAGTTTACTCTTTCTCTCCCTCTCTTTCTCTCTCATAAAAAGTATAACAACCTGCAATTCCAACAACATTTAGATCCAACAATTAGCAAAATCCAAAGAAAGCATGGGAGATGGAGGAAAAGTGATAGAGAGCAAGGACATTCATAAATCCATTTCACAAGAGAACCAATCTGCTTTATTGAAATGAGGAAATGAACATGTGTAGGAACTCGAGTTGGTCTCTTTTTATAGTAGAGAGGAGGACCTTGGCCTCTGAATCCTATTGGTCCATTTCTACCTCCCTAATCATTCAAATTTAAAAAAGAGTGGGAACCAGCCAAATTGGAGAGAAACCCAACTTTATTCACTAACTTGACATTTAGGCCCTGAGACATTTAAAGTCCCGCAAAAAGTCCTAAAGTCCTTTTATTGACTTGTAACTAATCAAATAACTATGTGATCATCGGGTTGGACTTACACACGCAGGGTGCCAAATCCCTCTCACCTAGGGTTAGGGTTTCCTTGGGATATGCAAACCCTCCAACACCAATATTCGTAACTGCTACGGAGGAATCAACATTCATAACAAATACTGCTTGATTGGCAAAGAGGCAGAGATTGCGAATAACATAATCAACAATCATCTCTCAAAGCAATCTAGGCTCCTCACTCTTAGAAATCAAATATTCCAAAGTTTTCATAAGAGTGATGAGAGTGTCGTAAATTATATTTTGAGAGTGAAAGACATTCATAGGGAGCTTGCTTGTATTGGAGATTCCATCAAACAAAGTAGCTAGTCCAAGTCATACTCAATGGCTTGAGAGATGAGTATGAAAATCTTGTCCATCCTATGCTAAAGCAGGAGCTACCAACCTTGGAGGCTTTGCAAGGAGTGCTAATAGCTAAAGAATCAAGGCATGAGAACAAGCTATTAAGGATGGAAAAATTGTCACTCAATCATAATGGTGATGACAAAGTTCTATTTTCCAAGCACAAAGAGAGGAGCAAAAAGCAACACCAACACTTCTCTAAGGACAAAGCAAAAGACCAAGATGAAGAGGAGCATTATTCCTCTCAAGATTCTACTTCAAAAAAGAAGAAAAAAGATGTTAAGTGATTTTTTTGTGGCAAGAAAGGCCACTATGCCACCAATTGCATCAAGAAGAAGGACCAATTCAAGCAAGCCAACATCTCTCATGAGAAAGAAGAATTTATTGCAAGTGATAGAGAATGCTCACTTATGGCATCAAGTTTCTCCTCTTCCACCTTCAAGAAGGATGACTCTTGGTATATTGATAGTGGAGCATCATCTCATATGTGTAGCTCCAAGGATTTCTTCTCATCTATTATGCCTTATGAAGGAATAAAGAAGTTTATATACATTGCAAGTGATCAACAGTGCAAAATTGAAGGAGTAGGGACTATTACCTTGAAGCTTGCGTCATCAAAAGTTCTATCTCTTCACAAGGTTTGTTCCCAAGCTTACAAAGAATCTTATAAGTGTTGGCCAATTACTTGATGGTGGCCTTGATGTCAATTTTCATATTGACAATTGTGTGATCAAGAAGGATGATGAGATCCTTGCACATGGATTTAGATACAAAGGCATCCACAAATTGGATCCAAGAGAGAGTGCAAAATCTCTTGATGCTTCTTATGTATCCAAGTTTTCAAAGGAGGATGATCACACAAGATGCACATGGTTATATATTTCTTCTTCAAGATTTATGGTGCATGATTATTTCCTATTATTCAAAGCATATGTTGAGATGGAATTCTCATTGAAAGTCAAAGCTTTGAGGAGTGATGGAGCTTGTCGTGATATACCAATAGAGAAATGAAAGAATTGTGTAGTATTTAATGTCAAACCCCAAGAGGATAGCACTTAAAAGTTTATTAATTGATACCGTTTTGACTTATTTGAATGTAGTGAAGTTGAATGTTATTTTGGTTGTCAAACAAACATTTTATAAGTAAGCAATATTACTTTTATAGTGTGTATGTGGTGATGATAATTTCCAGATCAACAATCTTCCTCTATCAAATTGAATGAAAAGCATTCCACAAATGAAATGTTATCAAAGTCGTATGAATGTACTACACTTTGTCTGATTAAGTTGTCAGCATGGATTCGAGAGATGTTCGATGTATTCGAGTATTAACAAACAACAATTAATCTTAATCTTAGATTGTCGAGTTCTAGACAATAGTCCTCAAGAAGTAAAGTCCTTTTGGGGTTAAAGATCTCAAATAGTCCTCAAATATGTTAAAAACTTATATTCGTTAACAAACAAAAATACAGATCTTTGTCTCAATTTCTCAAGTAGGGACTACCATTTCAAATGTAAACATACTCTTCTTTCAATGACTACGGAAGACTGTACCAAAGATATACGTTATTCGGACATCGAATCAAGTACTCGAACAGACGAATAAGATAGTTTAAAGACAGTTCGTTAGAACAGCTTTGTGGAAACACAGTAACGTCTGTAATGAACTATTGCAACTGTCTCTGATCAGAGTAATTTAAATAATGCAAAAATATTGCTAGTAGACTCA
Source organism: Diphasiastrum complanatum (assembly GCA_029204225.1). Taxonomy (NCBI): domain Eukaryota; kingdom Viridiplantae; phylum Streptophyta; class Lycopodiopsida; order Lycopodiales; family Lycopodiaceae; genus Diphasiastrum; species Diphasiastrum complanatum. The sequence continues at coordinate 8,564,862 of CM055101.1, read as the reverse complement.
AGAACACTCACACTTAGTAGTGCGGAGAATAAAGATTAGAGAAGATAGTCTTCAATACTCTATTCACTTCTTCAATCTCTCACAAATACATAAACTCTTTCTCTCAGTGTGTGAGACTGAAACATGTCTTCTATATATTTCCTATGGAGCGAACAAACGCACCTCTAGAGATTATAGGTGAGTCGCTCCATTGAATAACTTTAACCAATATATGAGTAACACGTGTACATTATACCGTTAAAGGTATATTTAACTACAACTTTAAACTACTCTAGTTTAAGATGGTGATTCGAATCTAGTCGATTCATGTAATTGACTTGATTAAGGTTGTTCCAATTATCATTTTACTTCTGGAGGTCTTGTCCTTTAGTGCAAGACAAATCTTTAACCATTATATCTCAAAAAATGATATGGGCCTCTTCATAATATATAATTGTCTAGCACATATCTTTATATTCGAGAATATATTGCCATATTCGAGTAGATATTTGTTATTTAGCAAATACATGGCATCACATATCCCCCTCCTCAAATGTGAAACGTCCTTGTGAACAAATAATCTTCTATTCAGGAATTCTTTGTTTGATAGAAAAGAATACTTTCGTGTCATCAAATAATTCTCCTTTTGAATATTTGTTAGGTCAAATGTAAAGATATTTCTTCAGTTGTTGAGTATATGACCTTTACTTTTTATTTCAAATTCAAATTTTGAGTGAGTTGATTTGAATTGTGTTTGAACAAAAAAATTCGAGATAGATCCTCGAAATATTCTTGATAGATTTTCAAAAGATTCTATCCTCAAATACCTTCGTTAGAGATAATATTTCTTCAGTCTACAACCGTTGATACATGTTGGTAATAGTTTGCCTTCCAATGACTGGAGTTGGACATAACCATTTTTGAATACTTCAATAATCTTGTACGGTCCCATCCACCTCATATGAAGCTTTCCAAAAAAATTCTGATGGCGACTATCATAGATCAAAGCATAATCATCGGCCCAATCGCTTCGGATAGTTCTTCAATAGTCAACAACCTTTTGTTGATACAATCTATTTCATTTCTTTGTGCTTGTATTCAAAAAGTTGGCACCTCGAATTCAATTGACAGAATATGATGCATACCATATGTAAGAATATAAGGCGTCTGCTTCGTTGTTATCTTTTCTGTGTTTCGATAAGCCCATAGAACTAAGGGTAACTTTTGATTCTAATCTGTAGCATGTGCAACAGTAATCTTATTCAGGATCTTGCATAATATTCTGTTTGCTCTCTCACTTAACCCATTGGCTTTCTGATTATAGGGCATTGTCTTTGTGTTTGATCTGAAAATAAGTTGTCAGTAGTTGAATTGTATCGTTAAAAAAATGAGTGCCACGATCATTGACTAACTGTTACTCCAGAGGACAACCATAACATGTAACTATAGATTTGAATAAGAAAGCTACAACAATTTTCAAGTCGTTTTGTTTCGTTGCTTCAGCTTCCACATTTTCGTTGCATAATCTGTTGCAACCAAAATATATCAACACTTAGTGTGTCGAGTGACTAGCTTGATTGGACCGACAAAGTCAATCCCCCACTTTTCAAATGGTGCAAGTGGTAGGATTGGCATCAACGACCAATTCATAGCTTTAGTTGGTTTACCAGATCTCTGGCATGGATCACAAGATCAAATATAATTTGAGACATCCTTAAACATTGTAGGCCACCAATATTTGGCGATCAACATCTTATTAACAATGTTCTTCATGGTGAAGTGACCTTCGACATCCTTCGAATGTAGGGCTTGAATGACCCTTGGAATATCTTCGGTTTTGAGACACCTTCTTAACTGATTATCTGCACCCAGCTTGTATAGAACATTGTTAATAATGGTATATGTTGCGACTTTGTATTCAAATATTGTCTTCTTCTCCAAGTCATATCCTTCCGGATATATCTGATCTTTGAGATAAATAATAATATCATAATATAATGAATTCGAAGATGATATCTCAAATAAATTTTCATCAAAAAGTTCGTCATTAATTGGTTCTTCAATTTTTCCTGTGCTGAGTCATGAAAGGTAATCAACATTAGTATGATATTTTTCTTGATGAAGTTCAATTTGAAAAGTGAACTCTTGTAGCAACAGAACCCAACGAGCAATTCGGCCAGATAAATCAGGTTTTTTCACAAGATACTTCAAAGCATAATGATCAACATGGAAGATAAAAACATAACCCAGCAAATAATGTCAAAATTTCTTTACAGTGAATATCATTCCAAGTGCTTCTCTTTTTGTTGCCAAATAATTTTTCTCCGAGAAACTAAGCTATCAACTAGCATAGTATATTGGATGGTCTTTCATCTGTTCATCCTTCTGGCTCAGGCAGACACCAATAGCGAATGCTGACACATCAACATAACTATGAAATAGTATCATCCAATTAGGCAGTCTAGTATCGTCCAGTTAGGTGGTCTTAAATTTAGAGCATTAATCCGCTTCTGTTTGAGTTCTTAGAATGCTTTTTGATGTTTTGCCATCCACAAATACAAGACTTGCTTCTTAAGTAACTGTGTAAGAGCTGTAGCTATCAAGGCATGATTCTATATGAATCTCTGATAATAGTCGACATGTTCTAAAAAGGCTCCGAGTTCTCATAGATTCAATGGTATCAATAGATTCTTTATAACTTTGACCTTGTCTTTGTCGACCTCTATTCCTCGTTTCGATATCCTATGTCCCAAAAGAATACCTTCTCTCATTTCAAAAAAACAAAATTGTCTCACACGCAGGCAAACTTGTATTCTGTACTTTTGTCTTCTTGGTTACTAGCCTCAGACTACTTCATCTATTGTGTATCAAATATCATCTAGAAAGTATATAGTCATGTCGTGTAACTCCTAGATTAGAGTGATTAAATGTCTACATCTAATTATGAATTACAAGAGTGGCAAATTAGCCACGACCTAGAGTGTATCTGCTGATGTCACACTATCAGATCAAATATCTGTACTTCTGGGTACTTGCATGATCTTGATGGTCCTTTTTGGAGCGTGAGGGCAAAAAGAGACGTGCGACTATTTTCGAATTGTTTGACTTTCTCGTCGTCTGACTTTCTCCTACTATACCACGAAAGATTCTCTTTTGCAAATCTTTCGTGTTCGTGTCTTCTCGTCAGGGTGTTCGCGAACATTTCTGCTTCGTGTCTCTTGACTTTCGCATTCGCGAACATTTTCGTCAAGCAGAGGGCTGAAAGCTAGCAAAGCTTTGGTAATAGAAACATTTTGTTTCTTCAGCTCCCTCTCAAAGCATGATAGCTTGACGACTCCAAGACTGCTCCTCTGTCTCTCAAAAAGTCCTTTGTCTAGGGCTTTGGTGAAGATGTCAGCAACCATGTCTTTCGTTCCGATGAAGGTGGTCTGCAACATCTTCTTCTCAATCAGATCCCTGATCAAGGGGTATGTGTTTCGTCCTTGAGTAAAACACAAGATATTTCGTCAGATGTATTGCAGATGTGTTATCCATCTGCAAGGCCAAAGGCTCATTCTTGGTTTCGTCCAATTCATCTAGGAACTGCTTGAGTCAAATTATCTCGTTGGCCATCATTGCTGTTGCAACATACTCTGTTTCGCAAGATGACTGAGCCACAATGGTCTACTTCTTGCTAACCTAGAGAACTGCAGCTCCTAATGCGATGGTGCATCCTCTTGAGATGCTTTTACAATTGTCCTTGAGGGATGCCCAGCTAGCATCACTGTAGGAAAGCATCTTGAAACCTGCATCACGACAATAACACAAGCCATAATCCCTCGTTAATTGAAGATATTGCAAAATCCATTTTGCAATCTTCTAATATGTTGAGCCTGGATTCGTATAGAATTGGCTCATCCTGAACACTGCATAAGCAATGTCAAGGTGTGTGTTGTCTGCAAGGTACATCAGTGAACCTATCAGCTTCCTTTAAGGTGTGAGCTACATTTGTTCTCTCTCTTCTTCAGTCCTTGGACAATCATTGTTTGTCAACACCGTTCTTGCGAGCATTGGAGTATTCGCTCCTTTGCAATTCAACATCCCAAAATCCTCTAAGATTTTCTATGTAGACTGGTGAAGGTACAGCTTGCCTCTCTCATAGTCCCTTTCAATTTGCAAGCCTAGGTAGCACCTGGCTTCTCCCAGATCCACAATCTCAAAATGTTTTGAGATGTCTTCCTTCACTTCAACAATCAGCTGCTCACTCTTGTAGAGTATCAGAGTGTCATCCACATACACAGCCACAATGATGATATGCCCATCTGTAACTCTGACATACACATTGGAATCGGCCAACAATGGCTTGAATCCCAATGATTTCAAGGCTTGATCACTTTCAAGCTACTAAACCAATTCTTGTTACCTGTCATGTGTCTTGTGGCTCCCAAGTCAATATACCACGCTTGATCATCTTGATTAGATGACAATGCAGATATAAAGATTCTTGAGTCTTCAATCTCACCCTCATCGACAAGGTTACATGCTTGCTTTGCTTCCCCCTTGCCTTGTTCCGCCAGGAATTTGCGACATTCACTCTTCCAATGATCCTTTTTACCACAATGGAAGCGGCAAATTCCTGATTAGACTTCTTCTTGACAATACTTCGGTTTTTATATTAGCATAAAAAATTGCGGTACATTGTAGATAATGGTGTAATAGATTAAATTTTCCATAACTATCGTACGTACCATTTTTTAAAAGGTCACCAAAAATTTCGAGGGGCCAATTCTAAGGTCATAATTTCTCTAGCCACTTTATGGTCGGGCAGGCACCCCCTAGCTATCGTCAAGTTTTTGCCATTTTACATAAAAAATAGTGCAAAAATCGAGCCAATTTTTTATGTCAAAAATTTGGCTAACATTTTTTGAAATTTTTTTACATGCACCTTTCGGATGCTAAAAGGTGCGTGAAAAAAAAATTTACCTTTTTTTCCATGCACGTTTTGCACGGAAGGTGCATTTAAAAAATACCTTTAAAAAAAAGGTAAAAACTTAAATTACGACAGGGAAGGTTGTCTCCTTGGGGCTGCCCAAGGGCTTTTGCCCTCGGGCGGAACCTTCTTGGGTGAAATGCCCTCGGAGGGCGACCCTCTCCCCCCATTGGGCCGTAAAGGCACTGGCTGGGCATGTCCTAGCTTGCTAGTGGCACGGGCAGGGCTAGACAAAGATTTTAAAATTTTTTTCTTTGAGTAAACAAAATGCCTGTGCAAGGCACAAAATCTTTTGTGAGCATGCACGGGAACAGGCGCGGGACCAGGAAATTCATGCACAGGCACCAAAATCTTTCAAGAGCACCATATTTTCTATGGGCCTCAAAATACACACATACACATACGTGTTTTGAAAGATAATGTGTGATTCTAATATATATATATATATATATATATATATATGAAAGTTGTAACAACTGCAGAGTATTATGGGATTAATAAACACGTGTCAATCACAAAAACCTGGGCAAAATCTTTGGGCAGGTTTTTGTGGATAAAATTTAAGTTGTGATTAAGCTGGGGCCAAAATGGGCAGTGCCTCCAAGATGCCCCCCCGGTTCCCCCGCCCCCTAATAATATGGCAAAATTTCACTTGCAAAAATTATAGATGCCTATTCTATTTCATAATATAATTTGACATATACATATGCCTAATTCGTTTTATAACCCATTATCCAACTGCCTTACCTAAAACTTTTGGGGGTTTATGGCAGAATGTTGTGTGCCCATCAGCTTCCATAGCAGTCGTGAGGAGTGACAAAGGACATGTTGCATTACGTCATTGGTTGAGAGATGGTTGATTATGTTCCATAGTGCAGGATGCAAACGGATTTAGATCTTCACCGTCTATCTCTCTCCTACTATGTGAGGAGGGTGGGCTACTGCTTGTAGCAATATTCGCCGCTCCTACTGCTCAGCCTGCTACAAGCAATAGCCCACCTCTAGATGAACCATACCTAGTCCATAATACACTAAAGCTTGTGGCATGCTGAACTTAGCCTGGGCTAGGCAATATGCCTATAATTGCTCTCGTAGTAAGTGGAGGCAAAACAAAAATTTAAATAAAAAAAACCAAGCCTTGTGAAAGTGCTGGAATTCAATACACAATACAAATTTAAAGATTTCTTCATTCTTACATGAGAATGTAAATATCATGTAAAACTAGTTGCTGGATCCACTTAATTCATATCTACAACATAATTCTGTACAAACAGATGCAATTCGAACATCACTACTGAGTTTGCATCCTGCAATCCTCAAGCTCCTTGTCGAAGTATTATATTCAGCATACTGCTAACAGTAAGAAAAAGACTCCTCAGTATATTTCATGCCTTTTGATCTCAATCAGAGGCTCATTTTTCCAGAAACATAGGTAGATGCTGTTGAAGGAATGAGATCTAGTAGTCGTTTTCCAGAAAATACATTGGTGGAATGCGAGCAAAGGTAGCGGAGTGTGTTAGAGCTGGGTGGATGGATGCATAGGCTACGGTTTGCCTGTGCGAAGCAGGAGTCCAAGGAAGAAGCAGATGGGAAGACGAAATGGTGATAGCCATGAGAAGCGCTTGGATGACAATCAGCATCCAAAAAGACTGAGATGATGCCAGGTTGCTTCCTGAGAAAACGGCTAGAAAATCCATCGAAACGCTTGCTGTGCTAGAAAAAGATCAATTGGAACTGGAAATCAGTCGTACGTACTATTACACACAACATCTGGTACAGAATTAGTTGATTCAAGGGTGAATTACTGAACAATAACCTGCTGATACTGTCAGCTTTTTGCTTGAATCTGATCTAAACAGAAACAATGCTTGAGAGCTCTTCACTTATGCAATTCAAAAGCTTTGCGTAATGAGGCAATTTCAGAAGATGAGCTTTCAGTATTGAATGGATATTGAGACACACAAGGCTTCATTTTTGTAGCACGAGTTCCCATGGGACCCATTATTCATATTCCATTGAATTTTGGTCAATTGCCTAGAATCAAGATTGTATCCAGCCCTTGCTTGTGGAGTCAACACGCAAGATAATACTAATGTTCCTGGTAGGTAGTGGAAGTTGGATGTGGACCAATACTTCTACTTTTGGCAAAAGACCGATTTTATGTAATGCATATAAATCTAGAGATATTGGAGAATGGATTTTATTATTAATCTTCGCATCAGATTGAGTGGGCCACCTCACCATAATTGAGCTTTCCTTGAACCTACCATGAAAAGGTTACAAAAAAATCCATTCTGAAGTGTATAAGAACTTGTGGATGGGCTGAGAGGAAGACAAGCAATACAAAAAGCCTTAGAGTGGGGCCATCAACATTCATGAGGTAGAGACAAGGACATGGATCAGGAGACTATGCATAACAATACAAAATATGGCACTTCCAAAAGGGGAGAGTATCAATATGATGCACAACAAAGGTAGAAACTTCATAGGAACTTGGAGCATGAGCTAGCATTCAAGCACCATGAACTTCACAAGATTACAATTTGAGATCCCCATAGTGGTATATATTAAGTCAACTCCAGCTTTAACATGAGAGGGAACATTTTGCCATAAAGACAAAGTAGTTTATGTAATTGATCACTAACTTGTGCAAGCTTGCAAAAGATTCTGGTCCCTGCGTAGGCGTTTCATTTGCTTAAAGAAAAAAATTTAAAATCTTTGTCGGGCAGTTCCTACCTATGCCCATGCCACATGTCACGCTGGTAGCAAGCTGGGGCCAAATGCCCAGGCAGTGCCCTGAAGGCCCAACGGGGGGAGGGGGGGGGAGGGTCACCCTCCGAGGGCATTTCACCCAAGAAAAGCCCTTGGGCAAAATGCCCCGAGGAGGCGACCTTCCATGTCGTAATTTCAATTTTTTCTTTTTTTAAGGGGTTTTTTTATTCGCACCTTTTGCGCGGAAAGTGCGTGGAAAAAAAAGTAAATTTTTTTCCATTTTGTTGTGGAGTCCTTCGCCTTGATAGCTCCCTCTTCATCCCATGTGCATCATAAAAAAGCTTTGAATTTGGTCGAAATGTACTCACCACCATTGTCATTTCTCAAGCACTAGATCTTGGTATTGAATTGGTTCTCCCTTGCATTCTTGAACTTCACAAAAACATCAACCACCTTATCTTTGCACTTTAAAAGATAGACCAAGTCATCAATAAATGCGACATACATTTTACCATCACCATTGCTAATTGTACTCATACTATGTGTGTCCTTATATACAAGTTGAAAGGGCTTATTAGATCTTGAGGTAGATATTGTAAGGTAGTATATGTGACTTAGATAAAGCACAGTGTTCACATACATGATTGATACTTGTAAGAGATTTAGGACCACCAATGACTACTTCCCTTTTTGCCATCATTTCCGAAGCCTTGAATTTGAGATCCCCCAACCTTTTATGCCACGCCTCTTGTCATTGCTCCCTAGCCAATAATCCATCTTGGTTAGCAACAACACAAGCATCAAGTTTGAACAATCTACCTTGCTTTTCCCTCTTGCAATCAAGACTCCTTTCTTTTTTATCAAGTAAGCATTTCCAACAAATTCCACCTTTGGACCCTTGTCAAGCAAGCATTTGACTTACACTAAGAAAATTCTTAGTTATTGATGGTATGAACAAAACATTATTCAAGTTAACATTCCTATTTGTGAAAAGTGAAATTACTTTCGAGCATGATTCCATTTGTAGTAGTCATCATGTATAATGATTACTCCTCTTTGAACCTGTTCTAATGAACTAAGCAGTCACACTCCTCTCAAAAAATGAAAGAATAGTGAAATCACTATGATTTAGAACATTGAAAGACTAGCTCTCTTGAAACTAGACAACTTACATATAGATCTTGATGGACCTTACAAGATCAACAAATGATCAAACTACAATAGAGTGAAACTAAAGTATGAAAATTGATGACTCGCACACAATTTGGAGAGCTTATTACAATCAATCCTATTGAATCAACAAGAAATTATATGGAAAATATTGACAATCTTAGTGCTCATCCATATGGGGAGACTTTTCCTCCAAGGGGAGCAAAGCTCATCCAAAAAAAAAAAAATTCATCCAATAAAGGAGAGTAAATCATCGACATGGGGAGCATAGCTCACTCACTAGGAATAACCATCCTCATTGTTGGATTTCTATCGTCTTCATCCCTCCTAAGGTCCAAACAACAAAAAGAAAAGTTATTTCAAAAGAATATAGAGTACCAAAAGTACCAAAAATATATCTTACACAACTTTTCATAAGTACCCAGAAAAAAATAGAAAATAAATAGTTGTTTATAAACTTCTACAAGTACCAATAGTCCCAAAAGTCCAAAAGAGCAAAATGTCAGTTGAGTAAAAACTACAAAACAATTCTAAACAACAAGAGGTGCGGTGTGTATCTACAATACCAAAGAACATGAGTGTCAAAACTCAGTTTCAGCAGTGCAAAAGAATACAAAAGAACAGCAGTACCAAGAAAATATAAATCCAAAAAAAAGGACTTGAGTGTCGTCAAGAAGATGTACTGGATGCATGACAACACTCTTTCTTCCAATCCTTTGTCAACATATGTCGGCATACATCAGTTCCTTGACCTGAGCTATGATTATGCTACCTCTAGGCAATTGTCTCTGACATGCACTCAAGGGAATAACCTCCTCGTCGTCCTTAATGTTAAGGTGAGAGTTGGCTGTAGCAATATTTTTGTGATGAACACCCAAAGCACCTGGAATTCTCGAATGAGGGAGATTTGTTGTGTCATTAGCTTTATTTAGTACCATCACAAGCAAAGATCTCTTCATGAAGAGTTCATTCGCCGCGTGGGACACCTTAATTTGATTGAGAGTGTTACGAATGCTAGAAACAAGATTGCTTTCAATAGTATTAGATAATATTTGCAGCTCCCAAAAAGTTGGTAACATAAGTAGTTCCTAGAATATCTCCCTCTGAATATCTATTGAAAATTGTTGTGTATGTCTTTGCCAATATTTTGCCATAGCTAAACAGATTTGTTTTCTTGGTTTGACGTCATCTACTGAAGGTTGATCTCCAAGCCTCCCAAAAAAAATTTCATTAATTCTCTGTTCCC